>JBBPDE010000026.1:1098632-1112924 GCA_037974605.1 Nannopetersius ansorgii | reverse complement strand
CTTTTGCAATGAAATATATCTTCCCTATTGATCACATCATGCTTTATTACCAGATGTCCTGTTCCTGGAACAGGACATCTGGTAATAAAGCATGATGTGATCAATAGGGAAGATATATTTCATTGCAAAAGCAGCGAATAAAAACGATAATAACGATAATAAACCAATATTACAATCAAAATGGTTTCGATATTTTCATTAAAAGTGTATATAAAAATAATGCCAAACTTTGTAGAGTAGAGAATTAGAGGCGAGTTTCGATTTTTCATCATCTCTGCATAATTTGAGAAGGAAAAATCATGCAGAGCACTTCGAGGTGAAATGGTGTAGAAACGTATTCAATGATTTCGCAGTGGTAGAACAAAGGGTCATGACGTGTACGGTGCAAATAAGTCAAAATGTATCTAAAAACTTCCTGTGGGGACTACGTTTGCCTGTATTAATGACAGGATTTATATAAGCCAAAACCTTATAGAAAAATATAAAAACATATCAGGCATGAGACATAGTACACCTTTAGGGTTAGATAGGTTTTAGAGTTATTAAATGCTTTATCTAGAAAGTTTGTCTATAACGGTGCATTTCATATCAAACCTGATTACTTTGTGTTAACAATTAACGGTTTAACAACGGCAACGGATTTCTCCTTTGATCTGTCTTTGAAAATGTCCACTAGGTTTTAAGTTGAGAAATAATAATTTATTGTTTAAAACAATGCGCATTCATTTTACTGACAAAAAGACAGACATACAAAGTCTTATACATAAATCACTTCTGTTTAAAAACATTTTCAAAGTAACATTGTCCACTACGGTGCAGTTTCATAGGTGACAGCTGTGGACGGGGTGTAATTCCAAACATTTTGAATCTCTAATGGGTCCGAGTTCCCTATTTCAGTGGTGGGGAACTGTGTGTTCTTTCACAGTTTGGTGTCGTTCCAACTCAAACACTCCCAATTCAACTCAGCAGTTTAAGCCCAGGTTTAGTTTACGTCAAGACAGTGAAACTGCATCCCTGCCCTATATAGTGCAATAGAAAGGGAACTCAACAATGGCAACCTTATACACAAATAGTTAACTACATGTTCAGCAGGTAGCCATATGGGATGCAGACAAAGTGTAATGTGTGTCAGACGACGATGAGATTTCTGTTCTGTGGTATTCTTTACATTACGGCACTAGTTTCCCATAGTATCAGCATGTGGTAACAAGAGCAGATCAGTTTTTTTGTGTTACACCCATCAAAAGATCACCAGGTAGTCTAAACTTAAATGTCTGAGTACCACATTTATAAATGTAACTCCCATCAATATCATATAAAAGTCCAAGCTTTCGCTACTATAGCCTCCACATCTCATATCCCAAGGAGAACAACCCAGGGGTGATGAAAGAAAAGAAGTTGGGTTGGGGCGAACCTGCTCAATCAACTCCCTTGACCGTGTGTGTGTGTGCGTGCGTGTGTGTGTGTGTGTGTGTGTGTGTGTGTATAAGCATTCAACACTGACAAACCTCTCTGTAATCAAGAGGGAGCTTCACTTCAAAGCTGTACCTATAGCTGGACCTATTAAAATGTCTATGAACCCATCCCCATAAATATCAAGGCTCTAGTTGGTGACTTCTGCCGTTACAAATAAGCAGAAGCTCACGGCATTTAAAAAAAAAAAATCCATCACCTTCGGCTGCCCCACGCAGCCCACACTGCAGATCTTTCACTCTGAAAGTTCACTGCAGCGATACAAGCCTTCCCTGCCCACAGGTCTGGTGGGTACAGAGTGGCAGAGCCGTCGTCACATATGTGTCCATACTTCTCCCAGTGCAGCTTCATCTTTTCACCTTGGAAATCTGGAGCTGCTGTAAATGGCCATTCCGTTCCAGCAGGCCGGGCTTTCAGTTGATGGAAGTTTATGGGTGCAAATTAATGGATCTCAATGTGGACCTATGCAACAGAAAAGAGGCAAGGCACTAATAAAGCATTGCATCCAGCTTAGAGGGTCAATCAAGTTTCATTAATTCTAAATCTTTTTTTTGTTTGCTTGTTTTTTCTTTCCAGACAGAGAAAAAAACATAATAAACCTTACCCTCAGATGCTACAATCAGGTAAATTGGTGCAATTCTAACAGCTCAGAGGGGCAGAATCTACATCAGAAGCTGTCAAAACTTTCAAATAATCAATGAATCTGTGCTGGTTCTACGCCATGATCTTATTATACAACTAGCAGCTGGATTGTCTTGCTACTGGAATATCTAGTCAGAGGACTGTCTGGCTATTGGACTGTCTGTTGACAGGACTGTCCTGTTAGAGCACTGTCCTGCCAGAGGACCGTCTTGTTAGGGGACTGTCCTGTTAAGGGACTGTCTTGTTAAGGGACTGTCCTATTAGGGGACTGTCCTGTTAAGGGACTATCCTGTTAGAGGTGCCCTGGGAGCTGGTCCTGGCCCCCCAGAGGACCGGCTCTTACCTGCAGCCGCACGTTGAAGATCATGGAGGCGATGAGGTAGAGGTAGGGGAAGCGAACCCGGAGTCTCCAGGCAAGCTGAAAGAAGATCAGGAGGGTTCTGCTCAGTCCTTTGGAGAACACTCCGTAGGTCCGGCCGGCCGAGCCCGAGAAGCGCAGCACCAGGCACGACAGTCCCGCCATAGGAGGCCCGGTTCGATCAAATCAGACAAGTTAGAGGACCTGTTAGAAGACAGTTCTGTTATGGGTCAGTCATGTTATGGAGTATACTGCTATGGGACTGTCCTGTTAGAGGACTGTCTTGTTAGGGGTCTGTCCTGTCAGAGAACTGTCCTGTCGTGGGTCTGTCGTGTCAGAGGACTGTCCTGTTATGGGTCTGTCCTGTAATGGGACTGTTCTGTTAGAGGTGTCCTGGGAGCTTACCTGCAGCTGCACGTTCATGGAGACGATGATGTAGGGGCAGCAGACCCAGGCAGCCTTGAAGAAGGGTTCTGCTCAGTCCTTTGGAGAACACTCCGTAGCCCGAGCCCGAGAAGAGCAGCACCAGGCACGACAGTCCCGCCATAGGAGGCCCGGTTCGATCAAAACAGAGCGGTTACCCTACGCATGGTACTGGGCTCGGTCCAGGTCTGGGTCGGTCCTATAGCGACCACACTCCACCCCGCCCCGCCGCGCTCCTCCGGAGGAACAACTCACACACAACACCTTCGACTTCCTGTACCAAGACATTCAGTACATAACATTGATTTCATCTCGACCTCTTTCTGCTTTAATCAACACTCTGCACTGTTCAATAAATATGAATATATATGTACATAGAGATATATAGAGATGTGTGACTTTTAAAGTACTTTCAATGCGTTGGCCAATCACAAAAAAGTCTTTAAATAAAATCCAGACAGGGAGTGGGGACTTTTCCTGTGGAGAGTAGTGGAGCCGGAAGGTGTCTCGGGTGGAGCTCGAACTTTTCTGTTTCTCCTCTCAGGACGCTGGAATGTGAGGAGGAGATCAATCCCGATAGTTAGTTAAAATGTTTTAATTCGGTCGCAGTTTTAAAGATCTTCAGTTCGTGATCGAGTCGTTTTTTCTTTCTGAAACGTTACGGTGAGCTCGTTTTGGACTTTAGCTGACAGCTGGTTAGCCAGTTAGCATCTCAGGCAGAACTCCCTCAGAACCTCTTCAGAACCCTTCAGGACATCTTCAGGACCTCATAAGAACCTTCAGAACCCTTCAGAACCTCATCACCACCTCCTTAGAGCCCTTCAGGACCTCCTCGAAACCACCCGGAGAGATGCAGGCCATCAAGTGTGTCGTCGTGGGTGACGGGTAAATATCTTCTTTTTTCAGTTGTATGTTGTTTTTTAAGTGTCGAGGTCCAAATTACGTCAATTTGGCTGGTTTAGAATGGTTTAGATAAGTAAACTGTAAATGTGTGTGTATATGTATGTTTAAGGGGAAGCCGTATGTGGGGACAGCAACTTGTTTAAGGGTACCTCAGTGGTGCCATTGGGATTCAAACCAATAATCACAAGTCAGAAGGTCCCTAACCACTAGGCCACCAGCTGCCCCAGACATACTCCATATATTCACCAGCTGTATTGTGTTTGTAGTTTTCTCTGAAAATAGGTGAGAGAGCGCAGTAGGTTTGCTGGTTGGATTATACAGTTTGGTTATTTACCTCTGTCAGACACTCCTGGTTCAGTTCGAGTGTTAGTTCCCAGGTTTCACCAATGTGCTTTAGCAAGTAAAGCACCGAACCCTCCTGCACTATAGCTGGGACAGATGCTGACCTGGTGGTCAGGGGTCTGCCCTTGCATCACTTGGTGAATGCAGAGAGAGAATTTCACACTGTGTGCTGTGGTGTGTTTACATTTGACAAATTGACACTTTACACTGTAGTGGAACTCCCCTGATCCTGGTGTAGCCCCAGCTGCGTGAATGTCATGGTAAAATGAAAATTACATTTATGGGGCAGTGAAAATTAATCTCTGAACAGCTTCGCACGTAACTGTTACAGTTTCATTGTATAAAGGAATTCTCTAAAAGCCAGTTTTGTGGACATTAAGTTTTAATTCAATGCCAGTGGTGTTACACCATTAAAGTCTGTTTGCTTCAGCTGGAGATGAGAACCAGCTATGGGATTTTCGGTGTGTTTTTTTATTTTTCCTCACCTGTGCACCACGAGCTTCGGTACAAGGAAGTTATTTGCTGTCTTGCATTGTTTCCTCTAAGAGGCTGCAATGGCGAGAAGTGGGTGTGGATCTGATCGTTCTTTTGACGCATGTCCTGGTGCCAGGAAGAGCTTGGGAAAACCCAACTATTAAGTCACACAGTGTTAAACCCAACCAGTGCAGGGCGGGTCCTTCATTAGAGACAGACTCTAAGCCAGACTTTGCTCTGTGCTGTATAGGTCATTTAAAACAGTTATGTATTCAGTTTTCTGACATTTTTCAGAGAGCCCCGGACAGTAACTAGTTATGATCGTAGGTATAACCTTGAAGGGATTTTCAAATATTATTTTCCAATGTGTTAACTCAGGACTGAAAGAGCTATATACTTTAACCTCAAGAATTTAAAATGTAACTGCATTGGCATGACTATTTTAAATGAAGTTCTAGACCTTGTGTCTGCAAGCTCGGCCTAAACCGTCCAGTTGTCCCGTTCCCAGCTACCAACCCATAATTCCACCTTTGAAACATATCTTCAGGACTTAATGTAATTATTAGTAAGTGGGTTAGCAAGTAACATCTTAAAAATGTTAACAGTGCATTGTATCCAAAGACTGTTCCGGTCCTGTGTTTGTTTGTTTTTTTAAACTGGCATGTGTTAGTTTTATCACCCCACCTCCCAGATTAACTTGGGCAGGCTCATTGTGGAAAATATCGGGGTACATCAAGAGTACTGCTGTAAATCAAGCTGTAGCTGTGGTATCTGATTTGTTTTAGCGAAGAAAATATAGCTGACATTGCCTACAATTAAAACATTTCAATTTTCCCTTGATAGTGGCAATTTACTTTTCTTTCACTCTGACTGATTGTAATGTAATGTCATGCACTAACTACAATCAGTGTAATCATTTTGTAGATGCTTTTATTCATGGTGACTAACAATATAAGAATACAATCAAGTTTCAGGACAGTGTGAGAAAGCTTTATGTAGGGAGGAGTGCATGCTCTCTGAACAGATGAATCTTCAGGAGGTTTTTGAAGAGAGGGATTCTGCTGCTCTGGTCACCTTAGCAAGTGGGGAATCAAAAAGAAGAGTCTGGACTGGGTTTACCTTGTGTGTAGGGATGGTAGAGCCAGACATTGTATAGTATATGTAATTAATTACACTTAAGGCTAAGGGTTGGGGATAGGCCTGGGCGATTTGGCCTAAAATCAAAATCTCGATTACGATTAATGAACTAATTAATTAATTAACGATTAATTTCGATTATTTAATTAAATTTTTTATTTTTTTTGCCCTCATAGTTCACTGACAAGTTGCTCAGTTGTCTCAGTGTTTAAGCTCTCCATGCTCAACATGCCGGCGGAATAACGTAATATAACGGAGCGGGGTCACGTGACTCCACACGCGGTAGTGTTTTTAAAGGGAAAGTAATCGAAATAATCGACCTGGAAAAATTTGATCGATTATTGGTTCTAAATGTTGGTTTCGATTACTTTTTGATCAATCGCCCAGCCCTAGTTGGGGATATGGCAAAAATATATGACAATTTCGATTTCATTATGGCATTTATACTAATTTGTAATTATAGAATTTTTTTTACTATTTTGCAAGTTACTGAACAGTACAACTAATCTATTGTTGGGTGAGTGTTGTTTCTATAAGACGGGCATTAAGCGGACTGGCAGAAAAAACGAGCATAGAACCGCAATAGATAGATGTAATGTCTATTTAGACAGTCTCTCTGCTTTGGCAGATCGTCAGCACATAGATCGTCTTTACAATCTCATATCGCTCCCCCTAATTAATGCTATTTCTGCACTTTCCTCCTTAAAGTGTCTGGCTGGCATAAGTAGTTATCTTAAAGGGGCCGTAAAATTAACTATGCTGCTTTATTCTGATTTCCAGGGCTGTTGGTAAAACATGTCTGCTGATCAGCTACACCACCAATGCATTCCCTGGAGAGTACATCCCCACAGTGTGAGTATCTGATAGATCAACACATCATGTAGGGCTATGTATATGTGTACACAGTAATCCCTGCTTTTCGCGGGGTTCCATTCCATGTATAGTGTATGTTGTGTTTTGGTAATAAATACTTAAAAAGGCCTATTTCTATCGTGTTAACCCTAAATATGCACCAAATATGCTCCCAAAACATTTTAATTTAATTTTTAACTCAGTTTAATACATTACCCTTATTGAAAATATTAAGGAAAGTCCATATAGATTGTACTGTAATTCATGTAAGGGCATTGTGTTTGGTAAATGCATTAATAAATTAGTGTAATTTTTAGTAATAAAAAAACAGTCAAATGTAGGGGTGATCACCAATTTACTGTTCATCAGCAGCACATTGGATGGCGATTAAGCTCAACATCCTCTTGGGCTATGCCGGTCTTTGTTTTAGTACACTACTTTGTTGTAGGCCTACAGAGACTGTTATTTCTTTCAACAGTTTTAAAGCACTTGTTCTAAATGCACTTCGTTCAGAATATTAAAATGCACTTGAATTCACTAGTTTTATGAGAGAATATATTTAATTGTATAATATTTCTTGCTTTTAGGCTATTCATAGGTGGGACCAACTGTTTATATACTGTTTATATACGGTCCACAACAATGTTATTTACTGTTACTACAGTGTACTGTAGTGTGACTAAACTGTTGAGTGGGTTTACATGATTTACAGTTTTAACTAATGGCTTTAGATGGCCCTTTGGCTGTATCCGTTGGACTTTTTAAGTCTTCAGGTGTTGATAAATATTTGTTGAACCCAGGTTACGTGTTGATGTTGTTGTCAGCCCAACCAGTTAAAAGCAGAATGCATTTATTGCTTTGCTGTCTCATTACTTTGATTGTGGTTTGGTATTTGGTATGCAGTTTGAACATTTTGGTAAAACATGTTCTCTGATTTGCCAGATTTGATAATTACTCTGCAAATGTGATGGTGGATGGCAAACCAGTGAACCTGGGACTGTGGGATACAGCAGGACAGGAAGACTACGACAGACTCCGCCCTCTCTCCTACCCCCAAACAGTAAGCACTCTGATCACAACTGAAATACAAAATCATTTCATTAAATGCTTTCCATTACAAACGTGGGCTAGAAAACACCACTACACTTAATGAATGAACTGAGTTAGACTTTTAAATCACCAGTTCTGTTTTCTTTAGGATGTCTTTTTGATCTGCTTCTCCCTCGTGAGTCCTGCTTCTTTTGAAAATGTCCGTGCGAAGGTAAGAGCTGAACTCTGTTATTTATTTATTCATGTTGATTCATCCACTGGAAGTTGAGTAAATCAATGGC
Source organism: Nannopetersius ansorgii (assembly GCA_037974605.1). Classification (NCBI taxonomy): domain Eukaryota; kingdom Metazoa; phylum Chordata; class Actinopteri; order Characiformes; family Alestidae; genus Nannopetersius; species Nannopetersius ansorgii. Next base: position 1,104,989 of record JBBPDE010000026.1, on the reverse strand, counting down.
TGGACATTTTCCTCCACAGTGGTACCCAGAGGTAAGACACCACTGTCCCAACACTCCAATCATTCTGGTGGGAACCAAGCTCGATCTGAGGGATGATAAAGACACCATTGAGAAGCTGAAGGAGAAGAAGCTCACTCCTATCACCTATCCTCAAGGCTTGGCTATGGCTAAAGAGATTGGTATGTGTGGAGAATAAATATGCTTCTCAATGCAGCCAGACACCTATATGATATACAGATAAGACAGGTCAGCATTTTTTTTCCCCAACCAGTTTTTCATGCTGATTTCAGATCTGCTTTCAGTTTGTTCAGTCTTTTTGAATTATGAGTAAGATTAGATTTGCAATAGACTTGCATGCGGTTTTTATGAAACCATAAGCACCAATCAAGTAACTGTTTCAATATTTTCAGTGTGAAGTCAGACAGGCCACACTGTGGCATAGATATAATGATCAGTGTCAGTCAGCTCCCTCTGTTTCTTCACAAACACTCAGCATATGATTATTATATGATCATTATACCAACTATCATGCAATACAGAACTAGCTTCATCACAAACACTGTACCTGCAGGGAAAACTAGACACAGATTTAAAATCAGCATGGAAAACACTGCAAAACCCACATAAACTTATCTCTGATGATTTTGACCTGTTGACCTGTGTAATTAGGCTCTGGATACTTGCTGTTGTTTCTGGATAGGAATTCTTACTGGAATTCATCTTTCTCAATTGGGGCAGCAGACAGTGTAACCTTGCACCACTTCATTCAGAAAAATAAAACCAAAAATAATTAGTAGAAACATCATTGAGTGACTCTGCAAGTTCATATTAGTTTAAGAATGAGCTTTGTTGCTATTCATGTCTATTTCAGCTTATTTCTGTAGAGTCTGAACTGGTGACTAAGCTCAACTCTTTTAATCAAACTCTGTTTACTCAGTCAGAATTCATAACTTGACAGTGTCTTAACGTTTGTCAGTTTAATATAATTTTAATATAATCTTCTTGTTGGAGATAAAAAAGTGAAATGTATAAAACGAGTTAGTACATTGTCTCGGTGTGGATGTTACCATACTGTTAATACTTCAGTAAGGTAAGTGCAATACAGACCTGCTCCAAATAAAAGTAAACATGAATCTTGAAGATGCAACAAAAGTGCATTTTAGCCTACTAGTAAAAAATTACAACAGCAAAGAACTGGTTCCGCAAAAGCGATCTAAAGAAACCATTATAGCATATGCATGTGGCATTTACACAATAAAGAAAAGATAAGGTATCAGCACATTTCTTACTGCAGTGAGTGTCTTGTTTCAGAGGGAATGTTTTGGCCCAGGATTTTGGTTGATGCGTATCACTGTGCCCCCTCACTGTGTTGCTGCCTGTGTTTCTGAAGAGGCACAGCTTGTGTTATAGGGAATTCCTGTAATAAAACCTTCCCTTGTAAGCCAGGAACACAGCACCCGGGGAGCAGTGTGAGCGAACGGTGCCGCTAGCAGTCTTGGGATTCAAACCCACAGCTCGCAGGGGCCACTCGCTAACCACTAGGCCACCAACATTAGTCACAGTGTGTTGTAAAACAGAACAGGTTATGTGGCCTGTCTAAGTCTAACATGTCCTTACGTGTTTTACTGCCTCTTTTCCAGGAGCCGTCAAGTATCTGGAGTGCTCAGCCCTGACGCAGCGTGGCCTTAAGACAGTGTTTGATGAAGCCATCCGAGCGGTCCTCTGCCCTCCCCCGGTGAAGAAGAGGAAGAGGAAGTGCTCTCTGCTGTAGACGTCTAGTGAGGCCCTCCACCTGAGCTGCGTTTCAAGGGAAAGCAATGAAACTGTTTGTTCAGAGGTCCCTCTCCTTCATGACTACCAGTACAAGTTTTATCTTCACGAAACTGATAATAATCTCTAGATGTAGGAACGGAACAGATTGACCTCAGATCTTCCCTTAGTCAGACACATGCACAATACGTACCGTATACTAGAATTCCTGCGGCCTTTGAACACAGATTAAGTTTGGGAAGTTGTCCTGTGCTTGGTTCACTTCCTTTAAGAGCCCTCGTGGTTTGTTTACAGTCTTTGTTGGGATGGAATGAAGGTCTTGCCAAATAGCTCTGCAGTACTGAGAACTATGTAGCAAACACTACATCTGTTGCATTTTCCTCTGATTTAAGAATTGCTTGAAAGACAGACAGCAGATAGGTAGGCAAGATACGACACTAATCAATGTTTTTAGTAGTTTTCTTTAAAAAGTAGTCACTGTAATTGTCATTTCTTTTTAAAAGTCTGGTTGTGATCATCACTGGCTACATACTTGTATTACTTCATGATCAGAAGTTGCTAAACACTATCATTGTCTGACTTCACACTGTAAAATGTTTTTGGCCTAAACGGCAGCACACAAACAGCTTCAGTGTTGTTTTAAATGCTTCGGACGAAGCACAGATATATATATACCTCCCAATTAGGCTTCAGAAAGTTTATAAATGTTGGGTCTGCGTTAATCCTCTCCAGTACCTGCAACCCAGTCTGCTTTAACTTCCCTCACTACACAGAAACAGGCTGCAGTCTGAAAGAATGAAGTATCAGGCTTGACATTAACAACTCTACATAGGGCTATCAGTATCCTTGAATGGGTTTGATGCATTTATAATAAACATAAATACAGTTGTAAAAAAATGTTTTTGTTAATGGCACATGTTTTTTTGCAATATTTGGTAGTATCAGAAGATGAAAAGGCAACAGACTACTGTCAGCGTATGCTACATGAAAGGAAATTATGTGAAGTAGCTTTCTTTTCTTTAGACATCTTACTCCCACCAGTTATTCATATTTTATAAAGTTTTTACTTTGTACTCTACCATTTAACTGATATCTGCATAGTAACTGCTTTTGTAAAAGCACAAGTGTCACGTCTAGTGACATTTTAAAGCTTCTTTTGCATTCATCCTTGAACCACTGTCCAAAAATCCAAGTATAGAAATGTGCATTTGCCATTGTATAATTTCTGTCTGCACAGTTATAGCCAATGTAGTAACCCTGTTCTTAGGGCTAATCCTAAACACTTGTTATACAAAAATAACAAATAAATCAGAATTAAGAGACTTCGTTGAGCCCTGTCATTGATGATGCCCGTAACATTTCTGAAACTAGATACAGTTTTTTGTGAAAGCTGAAAAGACGAGACAACTGAATTTGCAACATTTATTACAAGAGACAGCAGGAACATATATTTGGCAAGTACTTTTCAAAGCAAAAAAAGTCAAGAGTTTAAGGCAATAAATAAGAGTGCTTTTTTTTAAACAACTTAAATGTGTAACTGCTTGTTCCTGGGGCGATGTGGTCCGTACTACATAGCATTACAGATGTGGCAACTTCCAGATCAGAACCGACTCAGCTAAATGCCGACTAATGCTTGGCCAGGTTTTACGTAGATGTCCATCCCTCTAAACATGACACTCCTTGATGTGTGGTACATTTTCCTGGCGTAGAATGAGGCATTGCCTCAAAAACATCAGGAGGAATAAACCTCCAAATAAACTCATCCATGACCCCTATAGGAGTTGTATGGGTGTGATAAATTAGAGAAAGCTCCAAAGCGTGCAGTTCAGTGAGCCTCCAAGTGCAGGATTAGAAATACTGCCACAGTTCATTCAATTCTGTAACAAGTCTTTTTCATCGACTGAAGATCATGTGTCCACAAATCGTAACACGGTCCCTGATGTGGTCTGTATGCTAGAAAAAGAGGAGTTATGTTAGCAATAATATACAAGAAAATAAAGGATATTAAAAAGATATTACTTAAATCTCACCATTCTACCAGCTCTGCACCGATAATATCATGAATGTGGTACTTTATGTGGAATTTAACTTGTGAGGTAGTGCGACGTTCCTCCAGATCTGCCTTTAAGACTTCGTTGTATTTTGACTTCTTCACCATGCCAAGAACTGCTTTGCGTCCTGAAAGAATAATGAAGATGGTCAGGCTCAGGCAGCGGGAAGAGGTAGTACAGTCGGCCCCCAAATCGCCAACCCACTCGGATTGGCTACTTTCAAACCTCCCACCTCGGAGTACAGGGGTATTTCACCCTCCCAAGCTGTGTTTTCATTCATTTCGTGCTATGTTTCTTTCGACAGTGCTAAAAAGAGGTTATACGGTTATGTTTTATGTGGAAATGTAGCTGAATTGTTACAAAATTAGCAAATATTTTTCTTATGTCTTGCCATGAAAAAAAGCAGAGAATATTTACAGTGTCTGCAAATTTGCAGGGTTTTCTGTGAACAATTATTAGTTCGGTTCCAAGTAAAAATCTGCAAAATTCACGGTGGTACACTGTAAAATGTGTGTTGTGTGGTACAGCTCACCCTGGATGAAGTATTTAGTGAATCGGCCAGTGTTGGGAATGGAGAGCCACCAGCTGCCAGCGTCTCTCACAGTCAACACCCCTGACTTGACCAGCTGCCTGTTTTTAAAAGGACATCCATTAACATACACACAGAGCTGCTTTACGGCCCAACATGTGTGAAGAGTATTTATATAGTTCCCCTTACGTTATCTCTGAATCTGTGAACAGGAATTGCTTGAGCATTTTGTCTTTGGTGAAACTCAGGTCTGAGCAACCAGGCAGTACTTTATCAAGAAATTTCTCCACAGTTCCCAGCGTGTCTCTTCCAGCCTCCCCTGCGAGCACTTTGTCTCTGTAGTCCAAAGAAAACACGAGGGCAAAGGTGTCCGAGTCGAAACCCAGCTGGAACATGAGCAGCTCCCCCTTGTCACGCAACTCGTTCTGGCAATACAGAGAAAGTAAAGTTAGAGCTTCAGTCCTGTTAGTTTTCTCACCAGCTTGCTAATTAGTTCATTACAACTCAAGAGCACGGAGAAGGATAGAGGGGCCCGATGTTGTTCACACAAGTATTAAGTCTATGAAAATAATTCTTCTTCAGACTGAGCCACTAAAAGTGACAGAGCACACAAGTACTCATGGAAAAGTCAGTCTCAACTAATCATGTTTCTGAACTTCTGAATGATTTAAATTATGAATGTTTTGCGGTATGGGAGACTGCCTTAACAGAAATGTGAGGATTACCACTTGTTTGTCCACCAAGGTTTTGTCCCGGTGCAAACTGTACAACTGGTGCTTGAAGACAATTTGTGGAAGGCTGTCATTGAACAGTTTGCGTGGAAAAAGAGTCATGAGGTACTGCAGTGTGGCCTTAACATCAGGAAGTCCATCTGTTTTTCAGCAAAAAAGAAAGAAAGAAGCAAATTTACAATTTGCTGTAAATAGAGTTCAAGTGTTTTGTCATATGCAATCCTACTTAGTGCTACACAAGATTTACAGGACAATCTTAAAAATAAAGAAACAAGACAATATCAAAATAAAGAAATAGAAATAAGAACATTTTTAGATATTTTACAAAATGAAGTGTTTGTAAGAATGGAAGGGTGTGTGTGTGTGTGTGTGTCTGTGTGTGGTGATGTGCCGTGGTTGAGACGGATAGAAACAACTTCTGAAGTGTTCCGTTTCAGTTAAGCTGTAGAGGCGACTCTCTGACGTCAGGAGCCACACACATACATACACACAAATTCATACACTCGTACACATACACGCAGATACATACATACACACACACCTTGTTCTCCGTGTTCTGGATGTCCGATGAGACTGTCTGCTCCAAACTTTCGTTTCTTCAGGAGAAGCGAGTCTGGAGTGAAGGTTCTCTTCCTGTTCATACCTGAGGACTGGGTTCTGGGTTATAGAGAAAACAAGCTAATAAAAAACAGGCTGTATTTTGATAACCAGATCATTAAACCACGTGCTCATAGTGAATTAAACATCCTCCAGAACCATGGGAGGAAGAACGCACCGGAAGATTTTCACAGCGTTTTAAAGATATTTAATCTCAAATCGCAGAAACTCTCCTGTCTGTGGCTAAGCTAGCCGCTACTTTGATGACCCAGTGTGCTCTGGAGCGCCCCTACCGGTGTGGATCAGAGGCACAGCTTTAAGCGAAAACTTAGTTTACATTACTTCCAAAAGTGGACAGAAAAATGGTCAGAACAGCAAAACAATAGAATAAAAGCAACACAACGATACAGTATAAAATGCACTTATTTTTACAGAATGCAAATAATACAAAAACATATTAATCAGCATGTGAGCAAGCACATACAATGAATTTGATTCAGGCCAATGGTGTCTGTCAAGCACAATAGTATAAGACAATAATAATATTTAAAGATACAATGAACTACTATATATATATATAGCAGTTCATTGTATCTTTAAATATTATTACATATACATACATACGTGTGTGTGTGTGTGTGTGTGTGTGTGTGTGTGTGTGTGTGTGTGTGTGTGTGTG
>JBBPDE010000026.1:1063015-1078888 GCA_037974605.1 Nannopetersius ansorgii | reverse complement strand
TGTGTGTGTGTGTGTGTGTGTGTGTGTGTGGTAACCACAGGGTCTTTGTGGTTATCAGGTTCACAGGCAAGTGTTTTACCCACCAGACCACTACCTCTAAGACTGGTATATGTAAATGAGCTCTGTTCTGACTGGCTGTGCCTCAGTCTGGGCTCAAACACTGAACTTTAGAGTATATAGCCTATAGGCTGAATAGGTGGATATGTGTAAAAATAAATGTTGAAACTTTAACAATGTTTATGTACAACATCAATCTTCAGAAAAGGGGCTAGCGCTGTTGTCGCACAGCAAGAAGGTCCTGAGTGGGCGCAGGGTATTTCTGTGTTCTCCCTGTGACTGCATGGGTTTAAGCACGCTAAATTTGCCCCTAGGTATCAATGTGAGCGTGAATGGCTGTCTGTCTCTGTGTGTGGCCCTGCAACGTGCTGGTGACAGTCCACCGTGTGCACCGCCTTCACCCATAACAGACATACATGAAGAGAGCGTAAATGAAAGTTAATTAAGTTAAAAAAATGTTGTTTACAGTTCAGTTTGGCATTCTAGAAAGGTTCTCTCAGTTGTCTCTAGGTACTACTGTTGTACGACTAAGTATTTAGTGTTTGTGTATTAAATTATACTGAAAATGATACCATGTGACCAAGCTATCCAGCCATTTCACTGATTTGTGATAGAAAGTCACTGTGATGTCCTTAAATACGGGGAATAAAGCAAAATGCGAAGGCTACATAGAATGTAGCAGTGATTATAATGCACCACCATTTTCTGAAGGTGGAATATTAAAGGAAAGTCTGTGCCCTTTGAACAGCAGGTGATTTCTGTCAGTAATAAAAACTCTCCCTGGGTCTTGTTGGCGTGGATAGCACACTGTACCCGTCTCATGATTTTGCCATGGCTGCAGAGTTTGGTAGGGAAACCTAAAACCTCAAAGTGCACTGACTGCCAAAGCCAAATTTGATTTAATTAGGAGTAAACAAGACAAAACACAACAGGCAGAAACAACAGCTTTGGTCCTGTTAGTGATTTCTGGACAAATTGCATCTACAACAAAAACAAGTCAAAATAGAAATATGTTTGTTTCGATGTTTCGTCTATTTGTGTCCACTTGGTTCTAAACGATATTTCCAAACTGCAGCATCTTCAATGAAGGCTTAGATATACCATCATTTATCTCTGAAAGAAATACTGTAGGCCTTCTATACCCATTGCCTTTATACTAACAATGACATTCACAGAGATGACTCATGTCCTCTGAGATCTCAAGTGTTTTTCTCCACATTCAGGACCATGTTTCTTCAGAACACCTGCATTTATGAAATTTGATATGCTATTTCCTTTACAGGATTTATAGGATTTCCCATTCTATTATTCACAGCTGTATTCATGCTAGAGTTCTTTTGACCACAAAGTGAGAGATTTTTTCCTCCTATTAACAAAGTGTGGTCGTTTCCTCCATGAACAGAAAAATCCTTCCACTGTAATGTTTGCATATTTCAGCAGAAGTCTCATTTGCATATGGAAACGGGTTTTTTTTGTGCAAAATGTCCAATATAAAATGCAAACATATCAGTAATCAACTCAAAGAGTCATTGTGATATTTATTGTTTTTATAAATTCACCTGTGGCGTCTCGCCTTTACCGGGTTTGGAAGCCAGCTTAGCTTAGCATGAATAGCTTTTTAAGATAGGTTTGGTAAAGTGCTGAAGCCTGAATGTGAGAGATTGCACTTACATTTACGGCATTTAGCAGACGCTTTTATCCAAAGCGACTTTCATTCCCTAACTACAGGGGACAGTCTCCCTGGAGCAACTTGGGGTTAAGGGTCTTGCTCAGGGACCCAATGGTGGTGCTGCTGCAGGCAGGAATCGAACCGAATCGAAGGAATCGCTACCCACTACGCCACCACCACCCCGCAAGCCGTAAAGTAGTCCAGACACTGAACCCAGAATAAATGCCAAGGTGAATAAGTGATGATTGAAACTAAGGACTGAAATTGAGCCAGGACTACAGGAGATTTCTTACAAACCTATCATTTAAAGTGAACCTACTACTAAAGACTGAGTAAATATAGTTAGTACTCACTTCAGAATCCATGCCGTAGATACTGGACAATACAGCAAAATGACCTTCTTGACTCATGATGGAGAACGCGCCAGTGTGACCTTCTTCGCTCATGACATCAACCTGCAGGAGTCCAGCGAGTTTTATTAGCGAGCTGCTTCCTGGATAAAACAACTGCCACCGATGTCTTTTACTGTTAGTTTGCCTTTAAAAGTGTTGTTTAGTTCCTCATTCAGCATTTATTGACATTGGTGCTTTGCTGGATTAAAAACCTCATTTATAAATTTGATGTGGCTGATAAGGGAGATTTGGAGATCATTTTGACCTTAGAATAACCCTGAGCCACTTCCCTAGGACTACAAAGCTCCATGGAACTGGAACAAAACTATTACAGAAGCTCTCCGCCCAGTAGCTCAAATTAAAATGAAATCTCAACAGTCAATCATGTCTCCTCTGTAATGAATCCTTCGTATCTCCTGCTGTTGACAGTCTCAAACCAAGTTGACCGCTTCATCTTTAAAATTTAGCTTCGCAATATTGGATGTCCAAACTGATCTTCTAACCCACACTAGGTGACCCCTACTTGAACCTAATAGAGGCCAACCAGCCTGCCAGTTTGATAAGAGTATTTGACAAGTGATAATTCTATCATTCTATTCTTTTCCGTGTTGATGCAGAGAGTATTCACCCACCAATCCAGCAAACAGCAAAACGATAGTCTTTTATTAACCTCGGACGTCCCCCGCCTTGTATCAGTCCTCAGGATCAGGCTTATATCGGGTCAGTTTCTTTGAATTTCATTATATGATTAATTAAACCACAGGAGGAAGGCATACACAGCACCCACAGTAACTGAAGACTGAACTCTGAATCCTTAATCTCCCATAAAATATCATGATAATGGAATTACAAAACATTTTTCTAATTTTCATCCACATTAATGCCATTCCTGCCAGAGTTCACACAAAAGAAAGGGTAGCATGTCCTTACCTACATGAAAGTTTCCTCCAGGTCTTCTGATGATGTGAAAGCTGCCACCCTCATTGTGTTTATATCCACACGGTACCACTGTGATTTATGGCCTTCACAGATTTACAGGTGAAGACATGAAGCCCCATCGCAATAAATAAAACTGAAGAACTGCCCAGTGTACTGTTATGTAGTATGACAGCATCATTTATCACGTCCTTAAAGTACAATATTTATGGCATAATGGCTAAAAGAGGATCCAGAAAGGTACATGTGGACATTAACAACACAAGGTCAGGAAAAAAAGAGAAGAACTCTGTCACGTCCCATGGGGAAGCGTAACACACAGCCTGGAGCAGAGATGGACATGCATGGGAATTAGGGTAAAAGCCCATAGCAGGTCTAACAAAATAGCCAAATAAATCATTCTTAATTCATATATAAATTTAATGTAATCATTTTTATTTTAGCTCTGGTACTTTTGTCATAAAATGTTAATGCGGTGCAAAGTACAGCCCTTTTATTCCGAATAAATATAAATAAAAAGAGATCCAAAGCTTTGTTCTGACACAATGAAATATTTTTTGGTTTTTTATATACAGATGAGAAGTAGACTTTTTATAAATCATATATCAGTCTTGGGAATGACAAGTGATATGGGAATGACTAATGAAATGAACAATTAAACTGAGAGATTGAGTGAATAAAAATGTCAACATTTTCTGCAAACTTCCTGGTTACTGGCAGTGTTGGCATAGTGGTGTTAGTCATTGTAGTTGTTTATTTCTTTCTCTAGACACAAATGTCTTTCTGTATTTTTTTGAGTGGACATTGTAGCTACTGAGCTCCCATGGTATTTTAATTTCAAGCATTCAAAGCTATTCGTGTGTCACGTGCATTATATTTATTTACAGGTGTAAAGAAAATTCTAGGAATGTGGAACTGTCTGTAATAAATCCATTTAAGGAAATATATAATTGATCTTTAGAAACAAACATAGAAAGTCTTTATTAACAAAATAATCGATGTGCATTAATTAAATAGTGCATATGTTCAATAAGTTGATTTAACAGTACATACATTCATGATAGCATACCCTTGCTCTCATTATATATATTGATATAAAATAATATGACATTTTCAGTATTTCTTTTTAAATAATTTCCAGACTGTGCAGACTGTTATTGGCCATGCATCATGCTGTTTTCTTTTACATAACAAGTAAATCTTGAGTAACACTTTTCACATAAGTAATTATTTTTCATACAAGTAATTATATACCACATCTGTCCCACTCTGAATTCTGAAAAGTCTTTTTTTCTTTTAAATTATGTTCTTAGGGAGTTTGCTATAGCACAGTGTCTCAAAACACACATAAACATTCCCAGTGCTCCAAAAAATATTCTCTCAAAAAGTGCAAGCTGGTCTTCTGTTAATGGCTCTTACCTCATTGTTAGTTTTGATCTTTTGACGGAAAGAATTCCATTTTATTGAGTCTCTTTTGATGATTATTATCATTGACTGTTCTATTCACATATTACAGAATAATTAGTAGCACTGTTATCACTGAAGTATTGTGTGTGTGAGTGTGTGTGTGCTGTTGGTTTATAGGTCTAATAACAATAAAATAATAAATAATAATCAACTGACTTTAGTGCTTATCACTCAAGAGGCATACTATAAACCAGAGACAGATTTGTCATATCCGCAATGATTCAAATATATACTGTATAATATACATTTAGAAACATAATAAAAAAAGACACTATATAAAAATATTATATTAAATAAGGTTACAACAGATTGAAAAATTACAGGAGGTGGAAAAGAAATACAAATTTGAGGTAAAAGTTTGTAACTCAATATGAAAATGCAATTTTCACAAAAACATTTTCCATAATAATTTTTAACTTTGTTTTATGAGTCCCATGGCTGTGTCACATGATGCCCTGGCCTAGAAGTCAATAGGCCATGTTTTCTCATGTGTAGGCGGTCAGGTGTGGTCATGTGCTCGAGTAACTGAGCATTCATCTCTGAGTGTGTTAAGGTTCTTGACTGAACTACAGGGCTCTGGGAGGATCTGCTTTCATGTGAAAAGGAACACACATACATTAGTCTGCATTGTAAACACAAGGAGAAAACTAGTGCAATGAAACGCCTTTATTTTGGGAAATTTAAGGAGTTTGTTTCCAATGCTGATAGTATAAACCTAAGAAAATGTTTGACAAGTATAAAGATTAAGATATAGTGCAGCTGGTGGCCAAGTGGGTAGGATGTTGCACCTACAATCAGAAGGTTGTGGGTTTGAATCCCAACCTCCCCGGATGCTCCTCGTTGGTGGAAGCCCCCTGCTTCACATGGTGAATGGGTTAAATGCATGTGTGTTCACATGTGACAATATGTTACTTTAATATTTTAACATCACACCACACATGGGGCCTAGAAATTTTAACATCAGATTTACTGTGTGATGACTAAAGATTTTTTTTCTCTGGTATTAATATGATGCAATCTCTTATTCAAGTATTCAAGAGAAAGTCATTATTTATTTTGTGAGTGTGTGAACCCTGCACAAGGGAAGTGGAGGCCAGACAGAACATTTATGTGTCATTCACAAAGACACTTAACCCTCAGTATCTCCTGGGGGTCCCTGTTACTAATGACTGTAAGTTGCTTTGGATAAGGGTGCCTGTAACTTTATTATTTATGGAAATTTTGATAATATGGTTTTGTGAAGAAAACTGGTCATTTTGCATGAATGAATAGTTGAACCCAGGTTGGACAGTAAATCCTTTGGAACTCTGGACCTAAAATGTTGCTTTAACCCAATACTTGCTTGCCCGATCCCATGCTTTTGTTTAGCAAGAACAAAGCCCAGTCCAATGGTCCTAATTTGTGCAAGCAAATGAGAGCCATTCAGCCGTAAGGTGTCATATTTCGCAAAGGCCTTAACCAAGGACCAGTCAGAGAGGAGGGGTTTGTTTACAACTGTCAGTCAAAAAGTGGTGCAAGGATAAACTACATTTGTTTATTAATTGAATGCATGACATCCTCTGGCCAGTTTAAGTCTGTCCCAAATGCTCCGTTTTAAACCCAGAGCCTTCAGAGTTTGGCATGTTAATGGCTTTACATCTATGAAGTCCTAGAAGACCACTGCAGAGCACCATTTGGGGAAAAGTGCATTTGTCGTGTTTTTTAAGTGTTAGTGTCAGCAGAAGTTTGAAGGGCGATGCTCAGATGTGGAAGGCAAGTCAACATCTTGCTCTCTCTGTCATGTTTCTGCTCATACCCAGTTTTTTAGTCATCATAATTTGGCCCTCAACAAAACTGCTCCCAAACACACTGCTCCCACACACACACTGCTCCTCCACACACACTGCCCCCCCCCCTACACACTTCTCCTCCACACACACTTCTCCACACACACTTCTCCTCCACACACACTTCTCCACACACACTTCTCCTCCACACACACTGCTCCCACACTCACACTGCTCCCACACACACTGCTTAATTGGGTTAAACAGAGAAAGAATTTCACTGTGTCCTGTCATGTGTTCACGCACGACAAGCGGGCGCTACACTTGATTGGCTGGTATCTGGACTCTCTCTATGATGATTGGGTGGTGTTTAACGTGACCGTATGAGTCTGTATGAGTCCTCAGCCAATCCTAATGCTAGAACACGTGGCGTCTGTGATTGGTTGGAAGAATGATGACGCCACTTAGGTAACTCTTCCTTCGCACGGCTCCTCCTCTCCCCCCACCCAGCTCGAGCTCGGAGCGTCCTGGTTACCATGGAGATGGGCCGCGGAGTGGAGAGTGGGCCACGGCGCGGCCGGTCCGGTCAGAGCCCTGTCCGGAGGAGGAGAGAGGAGACACCCCGCACGATGGAGGCAGAGGTCCGACAGAACCATGAATGACAAGTACCACCGGGCAGCTCGGGATGGGTACCTGGACCTGCTAAAGGAGGCCACGCGGAAGGACCTAAATGCCCCCGACGAGGATGGCATGACCCCCACGCTGTGGGCCGCGTACCACGGCAACCTGGATGCGCTGAGGCTGATCGTGGCGAGAGGGTGAGTCCGGCTTCATGACTCACATGCTGACTCACTCATTCTCTCACTCACTCACTCATTCTCTCACTCACTCACTTAATCATTCAGTAAGTCACTCAGTCACTCAATCACAAATCCCACAAGCATGGGCACCTGGGGCCTAGTGGTTAGGGAGTTGCCGCTGTGGGTTTAAATCCCAGGGCTGCTAGTGGCACCAATTTGGTTCCATTGAGCAAGGTACCCCATACACTGCGCCCAAGGTGCTGCGTTCCTGGCTTCTTGCTTCAGTTGGTGAATGGGTTAAATGTGTTTAAATGCACAAAAATAATTTCACACTGTTCACACTGTGTGCTGTGTTGTGTGTACACATACTATAAGGGGGCCAATTAACATCTGATCGGCCTATCTAATAAAGGGCCTTGTCAATGTATGCTAGGTTGCATGATATACATGCATTTATGATTAGTATAAAAAGACCAGGGCTGCCAAAAGTGTTTGTTAGATGTCAAAACTGATTCATTCATGCATTTTCTGGGGTCTACGGGCACGAGGCAGGAATTCACCCTGGGTGGGGCACCAGCCCACCACAGGGCCCAGAACACAAACATATATATATTCTTTTTAAATTATGTAAATTAGACTAAATGTTTAGGCCACTCCTAAGAAAATGTAGCTAAAGCAGAAAGGGTGAGGAGACAGACTTCAGTATAGAGATGTTATCCTGGGTCTTGATGCTTTGTGATGTTCACGCTATGTGCTGTTGTATGTTCACCTATGGCAAATGGAGACTTTACACACACCCACACAGGTTGCCATATATTATCTGGTCACACTGGTGCTCCACAGTGTCTCATTACACCAGTTTACTGCTCTCATCAAGACCCACAGCACCACAGTTGTATATAATTCAATTAGTCTGTTCAGTGTCCCTGTTGTTTCAGTCTAAAAAACAAGTTTCTTAATTGTCTTCAATTTTCTTCATCATTTAAACGCAGCAGCCACCCTTTGCACTGTGTGAACAGAGCCATCAAAACAATGCAATACAAACATTAGTACTAAATAACATCTTTGCCACCTTCTGCCTTCTCACTGTTTTGGAGAGGTCATATGCAGCGATATGCTAGTAGTAGATATTACTGTTTTTTTGTGACCCCCTTTATATTTTTTGCTACCTTAATTTGCCCTATCAGGTCATTCGCATCAAATGTGTCAACTTTTGGCCAAAACCACATACACATACAGGCCCGGAAAAAGATAATAGACCACCACAAAAAATCTGTTGCTCAGGTTTTAGCTTTTATAGTTGCAAGTACTGAACTGAACAGCTTTGCCTTAGTTTTTAAGAACTGCAGACAATTTCTCATAATTTTCAAATAAAAATATTGTTATTCAAAGCATCATTTTAAAGGAAATATCAAAACATCAAGAGAAATGATGCAGTGTTTACAGAACTTGAACAATTAAAAGAAAACTAATCTCTTGTTCACTCTTAAACAAAATGGCAATAATTACCTTTGACAAACTTCTAGTAGTGTTTTACCATCCAACTGGTCTCACTGTGAGAGGAGAGTGTTGATTACAGCAGTGTTTTTATACTTTTCCTCATTTAATAAGATGTGATTCAGGTGGTCACTAATCAGTACCTCATAAAGCAGAATGAGGTGTTTGTGTAGGAATTTAATAAACACTGAAATGGATTAGTTGTCACTCATAGAGATGTTGATTTAAAAAATAAATTGCAATGGTCTCTTATTTCAGAGCTGTTATATATAACTCTTTTTTTATTTCTGCTGGAAGTCTAAAACTGATAAGAAGAGATTACATTCCTCAATTTTATAGGAGAAATACATAACAGTACTGGTGCAATCAACTTCAGCTTGTAAACAATTTAATGAGATTCAATTTTATGAACTATTTATAGACATGTAAAATGGACAAGTTCTCCATTCGTTAGCACCAGTTCTCAGAGGCTGTCTCGTTTACTGTAACTTTGCACAGATATATTAATTCAATTAATTAAAATTAGAGATGCACCGATTGCAATTTTCTTGGCCGATTCTGATTACCGATTTTTTTTTAAGTGTGAACGGCCGATACCGATTTTTCCCATACCGATTTTTTTCCCCAGATAACAGAAAATTAGAGCTGCTGGGTTTCAACTTTTTTAATGTAACATGGTAGTTACTTTGCCTGTTTACTGGTTACTTTTATAATAGTGACATATGATAAGTGCAACCCTACAGCAAATACCAACAAAAATCTAATTTTCTTTAATATAAAGCATTTTCCATAACAAAATTTCTTTATAAATTTAAATAAATAAAATGTAATACATAAACAAATAAATAACCCCCCCCCAAAAAACAGATCGGCTTGAAATCAGCAATATGTGAGAGTGATTGACTGATCACCGATCAGGCCAAAAATCGTACGTTTCCGATCGCTGGCCGATCAATCGGTGCATCCCTAATTAAAATGAGGTAATTTTCAGTTTTCAGAGCATCAGTCCGTTCTGTTGTTGCAGTAGGACACTAGAGAAATGGTTTTGAGACCCAGAATGATCATTTATTGGACATGACCCACGAAAGAGAACACACAAAAGGTTTTTTTTCAGAATCTTTCAGGCTGACCTGTTTTCCTCCTCTATGCTCTGGGCTGAGAGGCCCATTATTAAAGAGGGTAACTGGCAAAAGTTCTCAAACGCCGGCCTGTGAGATGCCAGTGGGTTTGATCAATTAAATGGCGCCAGCTATCGCGTGATCTCTCCCAGACAAAGCCGGCCTCGAGTGCCATGTGCACGGGCTGCTCTCGCTTTTTCATGTAGGAACAGGGACCAATTAAAGTAGGTGCCTTTAGTGCCCTACTCTATTGTCCACGTGTCTCTTTCAGCTATCGGCACCATGTCGGTGCAAGGCTCGCCGCAGAAGTGATGGCATGAGTTCCCACCACAGCTTAGAACATGAAACTTCATACGAGGCCATGAATAGCACACCCTGTACTCCCCATCTTAATTTATTGGAACATAAACTCTGTTAATAACTTCTAGAGAAAGACATTTATTGTTTTCAGCAGTCAGTGCTTAGAGATTACATTATAGGCACACTGTCAGATACGACACTTTATAGCACTGTAGTGGCAATCTATCTCACTGGTCCAGGTTTGGTTAGAATGACAGGGCAAGATAGGGTTGGGTGTATATTTGTCTGAGATCTACTTTTCAACTCCTGTGACTATTAAATAAACATTCCTGTACACAGATGACTTGCAGATTATCAATGGTCTTTTCTTAAGTAACAGCACAGTTTTCACTCTGATACACCTGTATCAACAGCAGTTGTGTGAACGTGCTCCTTTCGGCCCATTGTGTCGAGCTCAGGCCAGAACAAACAAAGTCTTTTTCTCACGTGAAGGGGATTTCTGAAGAAGCCAGGAAGTTCTTCACACCAATGGAATACTTCAAGGCGCAACTTTTTTTGCATACTGTCGCTTTTTTGACACTATGATGTCCTTGGCAATGTCTCGGACAGAACAAAAATTTTACCCGTTTAGTCTGTGATTATTATTTTATTTGCAGTTTCATCACTTTCGTTTCCACTAAGACTCCATCAGACACATGATATCACCAACAATGGGAGGGTAAAGGCCAGCACATGCTTTATGCGACGTCAAGCCACTACAAAACGAAATGCCTTAATTTTACCCCTTAAAATTACTTGCATTTTTACCTTAATTTCCTGAAAATTAAGTGGGAAAGGGCACAGATTCATTCTCATTAAGAGGAAAACTGCTGAATTCGCCCCTTACTTTTTCAAACTTGCCCCTCCTGAATTAACGCCTTAAATCAAATTTTAAGGTAAATTTTAAGGGGTCGGCTTCACCAATTAATGGCCACTTAATTCAAATGAAGGGGTTGGTGTATTTCCAGGGGTAAATTAAGGTAGGGTTAAGCACATTTAAGTACGTTCTGTTTAGTAGTGATCACTGCATCCTTTCAATCGGTCGATAAAGCGACAGTTGGACAGCTAAGCACGCTTGGAGGAGAATGCTAACTGTTTGCATTGGCAGGCACCACTGTATCATAGTAGAGGTAGAAGGAGAGCCATCCTACCCTCCCAAGGAGAGCAAGAGAATTTGTGGTCTGATCTCTTGGACTCCCAGCCACGTTTGGCTATATCATTAGGGATCGAACCGTATAGATCAGCCAATCAAGTCTATTTCCGTTTTGTCCCACTTCCTTTTTTGAAGCCTCTGAGTATACTCAAGGAAATGAGACTCGTGGCAAAAATATGTCAAGGAGAAAATCAGGGTCAGACAAGTTAGCAGAGGATAATCCCAGTGCTGGCTAAGTCCAGCAATGCACACAGCTTCAGTGCCATCTGTAAAAACCTCGCAGCTTTGCTCATCTATAATGCACCACTGCAAGGCCTTGCCTGCATCCTGTCAAATATTGATGAGCTCTACTGCTGCAAGAGAGCCATGGAGCTGAGTGAGATCCAGGTCAGGAGTTGCATACATTAACCTTCTCTGAAAAAGAGTGCTCACCCGGGCTCATTTGTGTCTTGTGATAAACACAACTCTGTGGACTGGGAAGACATAATTTCACCTTCTATTCTTACTCTGCAAGTATTTTACAATACCCAGAATACAGTGAGGAGTCATTCTGTACTTTTCTGTACTTTTTCAACTTGTAGAACAGATTAAGATTAATGTGACTGATTAAGTGCATTTCATTTTTCAGATTTTCTAACTTTGCTCCAGTTATATTAACGCCCCGATGGGTACTTTTTGTTCTTAGCTCCTGGTGCAACAGGAAAGGCCCTTCAGGTTCAGAATGATAAAAGAACAACTTGACGCAAACTATAGATCAAGTGCAGTCTTTTTTCTCTTTTCGTGGAAATGAAATTATTGGCAATTGTTATTAAATCTTACTTAGAATGAATGCCTGAAATAGTGAAAGCCAAAAAGATGAAAGTGAAAATCAGTATCATCATCTAAAATTTCCCATAAACATATGTTTTCGTATTCATAGTAACAAAATACAATTGCCCTTTGGTTAATTTTTCTTTCTGGTTAAAACCCAACTTTTTGTTTTAGCATTTTTAGTTTTTGACAGCTTCAAAATTTTACCTTCAAATTAGTAGTTTTAAATGCATTTAACTTAAACTTAATGTTTAATGCAAACAGCAACAGAAGCCTGTGCGAAATGGAGGGTGTAGTTTCTAGGAGAAAGTGCATCAGCGAGGCTTTGAGATGATTACCTACGATATCAGTCATCTCAGGTGCAATAAAACAACAGTCTAACAGTGAGTTTCTCATTTCAGTTCTAGAATTGCATAATTCCACAAAGGTCATTCAGTGCACTTGATTGAAGCTATCTGAAAAAGGGATGCTAGACCTTATCTATGAGCTGAAATTGAGGAAGTAGTCAGAACAGAGGCCTCAGAGAAGAAAAGTTCTGCTTATCTGCAGCTTTGTTGTCAGACAGTGCCATTCCAGAAGCGAAAGGCTTCAGAATTGCTTGCTTCAGCTGGTATCTACACTTTGAGTGCAGGAATTCAAAGTGACATCACGCCGAGTGCAATCCTACCGGTCTTCCCTGAAAGGGGATACCCATAGCGTTACTACATAAGCAAGTTGATGGTCATATTACAGATGCTCTGGTTCAGCTTCATTGGAGGTGACCCTTTGGTCTCAGGGTTGTGGGCAGTGTATCATAATCATTCACTCAGGAAGGTGCCAGTAAGAGCTTCCTGTTTTAAATACTACTTAAGAAATCATGCTCATGTATCTTATTGTTTGTTTCAGTGCTGTCTATATTGTCTTTTGAGAATTTTATGGAAGCAGTGTTCAGACACAGTAGAACAGCTCGGTGAGATATTGTAAATAATTTACTGTCCACTATGGTCCCATGTATGCCTGAGAAGGCAGTGCTGAAAACATGATCAAAGAATCATGCACCTGCCTCAGCTGTTTCAGGTCAACTGTGGAGAATTATAAAAGCTTAGTGCAGACTGATCCTGTTTCACTCGACACCTTGAGGTGTTGAGCACATAACCATGCTATTGTATGAAACATGAATGATTTGGCATGTTATGCCACGTATCATATTCACACAGATGAAATTACAGCAGCCATGCTTCACATGTTATCATCTCTGATGAAAATGCAATGGTGGGTCTTTATGAAGTATCAGATAATTGCCCTTCTGTCTCCCCTGCTGCTGCTCTAGAGGGAACCCTGATAAGTGTGACATATGGGGGAACACACCACTCCACCTGGCCGCTTCCAACGGCCACCTGAACTGCCTGTCCTTCCTGGTGTCATTTGGGGCCAACACCTGGTGTCTGGACAACGACTACCACACACCCCTGGACATGGCTGCCACCAAGAACCACATGGACTGTGTGCGGTACCTGGACTCCATTGCTGCCAAGCAGACGGCCCTCAACCCAAAGCTTGTGGCCAAGCTGAAGAACCGGGCCTTCCGCGATGCCGAACACCGCATCAAGAACTGCGTGAAACTCCAGCGCAAACACCATCGTCGCATGGAGCGCAAGTTCCAGAAGGAGGCCACGGAGGCCTCCGTCTCTGATGCCATGAGCTTCTCCAGCTACAACAGCAGCACTCTTAGTCGCAAGCTGCACCACTTCAACACTGCCACCAGCGTGCCATACTCCCAGGTGTGCCTCTCTGACATCATTTAGAATACAAAAAACATATGCACTTCACAATCATTTGGAACCATTCACTATTCTAGTTGTTTCTTCATACACATTTCTAGGTAGTGTAGAGGGTAATCCTGCTGCCCTTTCACACAGAAAAGTGTGGTTCAGTATCCCAGCTTGAAAAAAATATCACTCTACACTAAATCCAAATGTAAATGTGAGGGTTGTGCAATTTAATTTATTTGTATAGTGCTTTTTAGAACAGTTGTCAGCAGCTTTACAGAAATTGTCTCTGGTCCAGAGGGAGCAAACTGAAGGCAATATTGGCAGGAAAAAAAACTGTTGGCAGTTCTTGTCAACTCGTAAAAACGCACGTCTTATGGCAAGAAGGTTATTCCATAGGGGCACAGTTCTAAAGGGGTTTTCAACTGTCAACAGTCCTGGAGCACCGATGTCCATTTCAGGCTGGCGATTTGAACTGCTAGTTTTTGTAAGTGTGTTTGAATGGGAATTCCCAGACTGTACTGGACGTCACCCCTCCAGGACCAGAGTTGAACACCCCTATAGTAGGTACTGAGGTTAATGTGGGATATGAAAATACAGGATGAAGATTCTGAACCTGATGCTGTGGTCTTTAATATTGCAGGCTACCCTCCACGCCACAGCCAGGGGCAAAACCAAGATTCAGAAGAAGCTGGAGAAGAAGAAGCTGGGCGATGGGACCTTTAAGATCTATGAAGACGGCAGGAAGAGTGTTCGCTCTCTTTCTGGCCTGCAGCTAGGGAATGACGTCATGTTCCTGAAGCAGGGCACCTATGTCAACCCCAAAGAGCGTGGCCGGCGCAACATCCGTGACATGTTCCCACGGGATGAAGATGCCATTTCGCGTGCCATCAGTGAACCAGACTTGCATGGGCCAGATGTAGATAACTCAGAGATCAGTACTGACTCAGGTCATGATTCGCTCTTCAACCGCCCAGGCTTGGGCACCATGGTCTTCCGACGCAACTATGTGAGCAGTGGTCTCTTTGGCATCGGGGCCCGGGATGAGGGCAGCGTGACTGGAAGTGGACGAGCACCCAACGTGCGCCTGCGCAGCCGGCTCCAGCGCTCCCCGAGTCTAGACGAGGACAGTATTGGCAGTGCCCGGAGCCTCCAGGAGCGGAACGTTGAGGAGCTTCCCTGGGATGAGGTGGAACTTGGGCTAGATGATGACGACGAGCCAGAGAGCAGCCCGCTGGAGGTGTTCCTGGCTGCCCACAGCATGCAAGAGTTTATCCCCATCTTCAAGAGGGAGAAGATTGATTTAGAAGCACTGCTTCTGTGTTCAGATGACGACCTCAAGAGCATTCATATCCCCCTGGGACCCCGAAAGAAGATTATCGATGCCTGCAAGAGACGCCTGGAGACCATTGAGGATCCTGACAACATAGAGGACACAGAGTTGTAAGTTGCAAACCTCTCTGTGTAATTATAGAAAATACAGGAAGTTTATTAGATAGATATGTAGTATTAGTATTCTTCTGAATGCTCCTCAATTTCACAATCTATAAACCAATATTGTGTCCAAAAATGTAATTTACACCACTTTCTTCTTATCCTAAATGAAGACAATCAGCCAAGAATTGTGTAGTTCCTATTTAGCTTTGCCCAGGAGCTACAAGGCCAACACAAATACCAAATAGTTAAAGTTTGTCACATGTTTATATTATGTAAACTGCAAGGTATCTATAAACAGCAAAATCATCACATTCTCACCTCAAACCATGTTGAGGGTATGACTTACTGCGCTGGTTCTCTATCCTGGTCCGTACCACTGCTCTGTGTGTTATTTTCCTGCTCTCACCTGCTCAGTTTACCTCAGGAAGGAGTTTATTTATTGCATCAGGCATGTTGGGAGCAGAAGAAAGTCTAAAATGTGTTGGGCAGCATCACTCTCTGTTATACTGTTTCACTGTAATCTATACAAATGTACCAAATAATGTCACATTGTCAGAGTGCAGGCCGGACGGCCCACACTCTGAGCTCCCTCTGGGGATGTAAGAACGGACAGGCTTCAGGGATTCCATTCAGAAGGGGTTTATTAAAGAAAAGTAAACAAGAACAAAAACAGGCGCTGTGGCC
>JBBPDE010000026.1:1046197-1056725 GCA_037974605.1 Nannopetersius ansorgii | reverse complement strand
TGAACCGTACCGAACCGTGACCCCAAAACCGAGGTATGTACCGAACCGTGACATCTGTGTACCGTTACACCCCTACTAATAACTGCAGCTTTAAAAAGTACTACAGCTTTAATAACCACAGTGGCTACATTGTTCTGGCTTATGTTCTATGCCTAACATGCATCAAAGTGGAATTACTGAGCCAATCAGGGCAAGGCTGCTGATAGAGGGTCTTTCAGATAGAATTTCACAATTTTATCATTTAAAATTAGAAATCATAAAAATGCATATTTATCATCACAGTCAGAAACACGATCTTGTACGTCTTTTTGTTGTTTTTTAAAACAAATTCCTTTTGACTGGATTTTTTCAAGCAAGACGCCTTAATTCACATCGAGTTCTGAGGCTCAAACAGCAAATCTTCAGAGAATCTTCAGGAATGGGTCTGGAACTGTGCTTTACTTTATAAAAGCTCTTTTACAGCACTTAACTCAGGCCAGAAATTAGAACGCTACTCACCCACTCTGGGGTTGGGTTCCAGTATGTGGCAGCTGACGATGCACTTGACAGACGTCTCCTTGCCATCTCTGCCTCCGTGTAGAAGACGTCCTGTGGAGTACACGGCATGGCTTTCACACCATCTTTGTGTATTTATAGGCATCATCCACATGCTATTGCCTGTATCTGGTATGGACTGTGCTTTGTTACAAATGTGCATGTTTATCTTCTCCCAAAATAAAATTATTTTTTCAAACAAAAAAGACAAAAATTCACAACAGGGCTGTATATATCACTACTGCATCAATAGTCCAGGCTCTCATATCTGATCTATTTATAGGCATCATCCACATGCTGTTGCTTGCATATGGTACTGTGTACAGAAAAAAATCAAATGGTCCTCAGTTTCCCCCTTTTGCCAAACTACCTAACACCATCAGCAGACCTCTATAGAAGTCTGAATTTTCCCCAATTTTATTCTGCAGAATATTTAGGGTGGTTTTATAGGGAATCTGTGTTTTTGGATCAACTGATTGGCAAAAAATCCTAAGTACAAATAACTCAGAAAATGGCTACAACTTCTCTGCTCCTTTTCTGTATTGCAAACAGTTATCGGACACTGCCCTGAAGCCTGTTCACTTAGAGCCACTTAAACAAGAAGGATTAACTGAAAACTGAAACCAAGTAGAATCACGTGGCCTCCTGATTGGTTGTAATAAAACCCTACAGTCAAACCTAAACAGTCAAAACAAACCTCTCACCTCATTGTCTCGTCCCGAGTTGGATTCTGTGTCGCTGGCCCCAGCTATGCCGCTGTGTTCTGGAGAACGTGGCATTTCTATTTGTGGCACAGCAACCATAGTACCATCTTCTGACACCTGTGACTTCTCCGTTAGTTTATCAATGCCTAAAAAAATCATTATAATGTTGTTTGAGAAGTTCTTTCGCAACCTGGAAAATACACCAGTTTGTAAGAAACTAACTGTCCATTTTAAAAATATACAGAGACAATGCGGTTTGTAATACTTTTATTAAATTCTTGCTGGGTCCGTAGTTCCGTTTTGATAAAGTGGTGGTTCCAAGCTTTGGACATGGCCTTGTCCTGCATAATTTTGAGTCCTCCCTACACTATGGATTATTCTGATCAATTCATTAAAAAGACTTTTCAGAGTTCAGGGTGTGTTAATGCAGGGAAACTTTAATGTGTGCACAGCAAGGGTACTCTAGGACCAAAGTTGGCAGCTGAAAGAAAATGTGAGTTGATACCTGGCATGGCAACAAGGCTGGCCTTCAAGGTACCCGGCTCAGCAGGGACTGCTGGTCGAGAGCCCTCCATAGACACTGTCTCCTGGGAGTTGGTGCGAGAGATAGCGTCTGGAGACTTTTTCTTTCTTTGCAGCGCCTTCTGGATAGATGCAGGGTCGGTGGGTAGGTTAGCCAGCTGGTGGAAGACACTGCGCTTTCGGATGATGGCATACACGAGATTGCAATTGCCTGGTGGAGAACATAGTTAGAATGAAAGCATCCACAGTGAAGTTAGTGCATAGATGAACCAGCAGAGCCTGTGCTAAGGAACCTCCTTTTCACTGTGAGCATTTATAGCCATCAGTGTTTCAAGCCAAAACATGAACAGGTCGAAAGGCTACTACAACTGGTAAACTCTGTGGTGAGAACAGAGGGTTGGAAGAAGAATAGGATTTCTGTACTTGAGTAAAAATTGTCTCTGTAAAATCTTAACTAATATATTGCTTTTCTGCTTCAGTAAGATTTTTTTTGTGAATTATTATCAAAAGTAAAACACCTTCATCAAAATATTATTTTACCTGGTACTTCACAACAAAAATGTTTATACTTTACCAAAATATTTCAAAATTGTACTCAAGGTCAGCCCTATAATGGTAAGGAAAGTGACCAGATCTTACCATCAAATTGGTACTGGATAATGTTATTAAAGGCCTCCAGTAGGAAAAAGACCAAATGGTGGTTCTGAGCAGCGGAGAACAGAAACCAGTTGGTGGAGAAGGCTTCCAGGAGATGCAACAGCTTATTGGCTGCCACCATTGACAGGCTCTTCAGGTAGGGGGACACTAAAAAGTGTGGAGACACCATTAAAAAGAAGACACATGTACAAGACAAGACAACTGAGGCCTGAGAAAAGTTAATTCAAATATCATTACAAGCATTCTTGCCTATAAGGACTTTAGTTACACTTACCATTCACTACAATGGTGAGCAGGCAGTCATAGAGTGGCTGCAATCGCTGGTGACCACTAGTGATGATCTTGTGGAAAACCTGAAGATTAAGTTGAAAATTAAGGTGACACTTTGGAAGAGGGGAAGCTTAACAGTGATGCTGTCAATACTAATAAACCCCTGGGAACATGTCAAGTTCAAAGGAGCCAATTCTGCCTGTCGAGAGCTGCCTTCCAACTGATATTTGTTCCAACAATCAACATTTAAACTGTAAGTAACAGTGGGCATTATGGCAAACATACAGAATCACAACAGTTGAGAGCATTTCCTTGATATGTGATATGTATCATGATCTGTTTTCCTGAGGTTTGATAAGATGGAACAGAACGCACGTGACCATTTTCATGTGCAGTCAGTGAGTGTTCTGGACCTCATGCTCAGAAAAGCATACTGTTAATTTATGCTTTTCATAATTTATGATGGCAAGAATATTATGTTATGTCGCCCACCTGACAGCTGGGAGCAATCAGTTTTGCAATATTAATATCATGTATGTGATATCTCTGCTGTTAAACACATAACAAGAATGGATGACAGACTGTGTCTTACCACAATGAGGAGGTCAGCATGCGTGCCAGTGAACACTGGAATGTCCATAGGGACATGAAGAGAGTAGGGTTTGTTCAGGCGCACGCCAAAATTCCTCTCTCCGCTCAGCAGCAGGAGGATGAATACACCGATGTGCATAAGACCAACACGAGCTACAAACAAGTGCATAACATTAAAGTGCCATCTAGAACCCACAGTATACACAACACACAGCTGAAGAAGCTCTTTCCACAATTCACTCTAAGTCAAATATTAGAGTATCAAAATATTGACCCATACACCCCCCCACACACACATTCAGCCCATGCAAAGACTCTTACTGGTAGAACAACTGCCCAGACTTTTAATGCAAACACAATGGACATACTCACACTGGTCAGCCCTGGCATCATTAAGGTAGTAGAGGATAGGCACCAGGATATCCAGGACATCACTACTCTTCAACACAAAGAAGAGGAATTTCTAAAAGAGAGGGAAGAGACAATTGTGGTATTTAACATTCAAAAACAAGAACATTACATTTTACTTTAATTTAAGCAGATCAGTGTGACATCCTACTTTGTTGAAATCACAAAGTTTCCAAAAGAGGACCAGCAGCTCTTGGTGGAACTGGATCTTTTTGGTGGAGTTGGGCAAGTAGGTCTGAGTGAGCGGGTTAGTCAGTAAACGAGCCAGACCTTTTAGCACAAAGTCATAATCCTGGAGGCAAACGGGAAAACAGTTATGCTTTTACACAGAAGACAACAATGTGGTAAGATAAAGCACATTTTATGAGAGACTGCCATGATGCCTACCTCCTCCCTGTGAATTCTGGACAGGTAGTTCACAAACAGATTATCTGGGCCAGCAGACTACAAAAGAAGAGTTGATTTTCATGGATGATTTGTTCCATTACAGTTTAACGTTGCATTAAAACAAACAAACTACCAATATGTAGAGATTCTGAGATTTTTCTGGTGATATGTAATAAAACATTTTTGTGACCTTCGCTGTGCTGTGCAACCACCAGTGCAGTATCATCTATAGTTGCAGTTTCAAATAAGTCTATGCTTATTTGATCAACTTACAACAGTAAAAGGAAAAACATTAGGAATCTAGCCCAAAGACTATTATTAGTACAGCTATTAATATACTTCCTTCGTATATTAGTATACTTCCTTCGCCAGCTGAGGAAATTCAACCTGCCACAGGAGCTGCTGATACAGTTTTGACTACAGTTAAGACTGCAGAAGGTAGTCAGGACCGCTGAGAGAATCATTGGAACAATCCTTCCAACTCTCCAAAATCTGTACATATCCAGAGTGAGCAAAAGAGCTAAGGTAATCACCCTGGATCCCTCACACCCAGCACACTTCCTCTTTAATCTGTTGCCATCTGGTCGACGCTACAGAACACTTAGCACCAAAACGTCCAGACACAGGAACAGTTTCTTCCCCCAGGCAGTCCATGTCATGAACACTTAACAATGTCACTGTTATTATCACTTTTCAATATGTATATTGTGTCCCTGCTATTTTGCACACTATTCTGCACGCTATTTTGTATTTCTGTATATAACTCTGTTTTTTTTAACCTGTGTCTTGTCTTGTCACTGTCATCTTGTTCCACTGTAGAGTTCTGTCACTAAAACAAATTCCTCGTATGTGTGAACATACATGGCAATAAAAGTTGATTATGATTCTGATTCTAATCATCCAAACTACAGCCATGCATGAACATGGTGCTGGTGTTACCCACTATGCCATCACTATTTGCATTCAAACCGACACTGTGAGCTAAGCTTCCGGACTTTCAATTGAGATTAAGACTGTGATGTCAAACTGTATAACTGCATTTGTATATAAACTGTATTTGTGTAACAAAAATCTCAATAAATAATACTTGTTTAAAGAATACTGCACTGTGGTATTACTAGCTGGTATTAGCTGTGATATTGCTAAAGATGAATAAAAAGTAGAGGCAGCGGATACAAAAGAAGCAAGTTTGTTCATTACGATGGCCATTTTCGTGTAGTATGTCTTCAACTATAACACGTCATCAAGTCACAATAGATCTTTGTTCACTCTTTACAGCTCTGAACCTTTAGGTAAACTGTGTGTTCATGCATTAATGTGTGTGTTTGTGAGAGAGAGTAAGAGGTAGTATGTGTGTGCTGAAGGTGTGGCGGCGCTCCTACATCCTGCTCGTCCATGCTTGAGGGGGAGGGAGCGCGATGGGGCTGGCCTCCCTCGTGCTCCAGGGTGACGATGAGGATCTGCAGGGCCTGCTCCACCAGCTGCTCCCGGTAGTCAGCGAAAAGGAGGTGGTTGTAGGGAATGCCGTAGCCCACTGGGTCATAGGCGCACACCACATTGATCAGAGAGGTAAACAGAGGCAGGGCATGCCTGGAAGTAGACAAACAAACAAACACTTCAGTATCAAAAAAGCAGACGTCGCTCCTACTTT
Organism: Nannopetersius ansorgii; assembly: GCA_037974605.1. Taxonomy (NCBI): domain Eukaryota; kingdom Metazoa; phylum Chordata; class Actinopteri; order Characiformes; family Alestidae; genus Nannopetersius; species Nannopetersius ansorgii. Next base: position 1,051,001 of record JBBPDE010000026.1, on the reverse strand, counting down.
TTAAATCGCTGGCAATATTCAGAAAGGTCAAATTACCTAATTAAATACATGACATGCAAATATAATCAAATATATGTTGCAACAGCATAAAAAGCTTTATGTATTTCTTAACAAGAGAAAATAAAACAAATCAGCCACTGTACTAGAACACATGTAACAAAATAACATAAAATACCACAGAATTAAAAATATAATATAGGTGCTAAGTCCAAAAGCCATAACCCAACTAATATTTGTAATTTGTTTATACAATGCAAACATGAAACATTTTCCAGCCTGTCCCTAAAGATCTAATTCTTTCTGCATGTCTGTAATTTGTTTGCTCAAAACAATTACTTTTATCTTAAAACTCGATTGCTGCAGTTCAACACATTAAACGTTTTGATTGCATTTGGTTTGGCCTGACATTTAAGATTAACCACTCAAACCAACAGAGAGTAATGAAATTATATTTGAATTTACAAACGGCAGGACTAATCTAGAGAGGAAAAAACATCACTCTGCGCCTTCAGGAAGTCTGAGATACGTCACTGAATATGAATACGAGCGGCAGTCTAACAAACAGGTTTCTGTCAGTTTCTGAAAGGGGTCACTCTTAAAAAAACAAAAACAAAACAAAAAAAACAGCACTTACAATATTCGAATAAAGCATGGAAAGTTTTGCAAGCTTCCGTAGTCTGTGTAGAGGGTCTGTAAATCTCCCAGTCGTAGCAGATGAATGTGAATACACGACTCTCTTCCTCACCTGTTCTCTGTGGAGCAGAAGAAAGTCACCCAGGGGTTGAGAATGTTTCCATCAGACGATGGCGGCAGGTACATGGCCTCTGAGAAACAGGTCAGCAGCAGCCTTAGCAGCTCCGTCCTGCATACCCGAAAAACACAAAAGCTTGAGCACTATTCATTTCTTAAAGAAGATACACAATAGTTGGTCAGTCAAGTAACTTTTACTGATAAGTAAGTAAGTAACACTCACACACTTGCACAGAGTTACTGGTAAGATTTGCCATCTTTCTAAAATGTCAATGTATCTAATCTCATGGAACAACAGATTTTCCTTATTTTCTAATGATTTCCCTTATTTTTTAATAAGAGTTTAATGCAGTAAACACTTAAAATATTCAAACACACCTTTCACTGCTCAGTATACGAGGTTCATGTCTGGACATCAAGCTACAAATCCTGCCTATTTTGAATTTTACACCCTTCCAGATCACATCAAATAATTGTTCTCAAAATCACCCTCATAAAAATAATTCTAAATTTAAGTTGGCTGCAGCAGAAGCAATAAAAGTAGTCATTGCTGCTTCCTTGTTCACTGCCAATAGCTCTGAAAGAGTTTTACCTTCACCAGAAACTAGTAGGTGACATATGACTAAAGCAACAGGTTTGCTTGCTCCTTCATGCTCAGATCAGAAGTGATTTACATAGTTTAGTCCCAAAGACAAAGTAACAAAACATCCTGTGAATTCTAAGCAATAAAGGTTGCATTTAAACTACATTTAAGAAGTGCTAGTACATCAATTAAGCAAACTGTTGATATAACTGAAATTAGACAGGGTTGATGGTTTGGGGTGTGAAAAAAACATTCATGGGCTGGAACTGGTATGAGGACCACTAACTGATGAAGCTGTGTCCATCTTAAACCTCTTTTTTGAGGTAAGAGGTTACTTATGCATGCTGTTTGCAGAATGCTCGTTGGTATTTAATGCTAGTGCAAAATCATTAAGAACATGATCATTTAGAACATAGTATTGTATTGTAAATCCATGTGTATAACTTTAAATAAAGCAGGAGAAGGACGCAGAACTGTAGGAAAGCAGCTTGTCACGGCTCAACCGATCTGAGATACAAATCACTTTGAACGGGCCTTTTGTGGTGGTTACTGATTAAAAGGTTACCATGGCAACAGTCCTCCGAAAACAGAAGCCAGCTTGATCCAGGGCTCTCACCTGTTGAGGTCATGAATGTAGTTGAGTGGGGGGGACTGTGCAAAGCCCACCCCCGCCTCCCAGATGTACTCACAGCTGTCCAAAGACTGCATGTCCTCTGCAGAGTCCTGACAAAGACAGCAATACAATGTCAGCGCACTCTAGGCTATTCAAATGATTCTTACTGATAACAATGACATCTATGTTTACGCAAGTAATAATTGGCAGGTGCGCTCAGTCAGGTGACTGTGTGTTTACATCGAAGAGGAAAATGAATCAAAAAGATACAGACTAATCATCAGATGTTTCAGCAAACCTTCTGTGAGTCTTACAATAAGACTAATACTATATAAATAGTCTTCACTGTGTCTTTCTTGGTATAATGACTAGTTTTCTTTTCCTACTGTTAAACTACTGTTAAAAACTTCCAATAGTTTGAATGCTAACATCACAACATGTGGATAAATATGTGGGGGATGTCATTATTCCCCTAGGGAAAGAAAATGCCAAGATCTAAATGCATTCAATATGTTCACTTACTGCAATAATAAAACAACAACATATGCTCATTTATTACAAATATTTTGACAAGATCTAGTGTCTTCAAATGAACAAACTGATATAGTTGAAATGAAACCATCTTAAACACACTTTACTCATTTTCTGGAACACTTTTTTGCTACATATAAATATTGTGTTAGACAGAATGTTCTAACAATTATAGGCTGGAGATGCATTTTATGCGGCAGGAAGCTAGGGCACTGTGGCAATTATATGTGGCCTTATAACAATAATGCTACCGCATTACACATCCTTCTGTCCCTCGACTGTAAAATACCTTCCGAACAATGCTCCCTTTTTGTAACAACAATTTGATATTTCTTTCTAAATTAAGCAAACGATTTCCTTGCATTTTTTTGGTATCAATGAGTAGTTGGTACAGAAGAGCAAGGACTGATTTGTAACTGATACCTTTTTTGAGTAACTATCTGAACCCAGGATGCATACATGCTAAAGGCAACCCATAATATGTCAGGGATGTGAGACAAAGCAAAGCAAAGGGAGAAATGCAGGACTAGACTCACTCTGTGCACAGCATGCTTGGCTCACAACAAAAGGATAAGCTAGTCCATATCCACCCCTATCCCCACCTCAACTCCACCCCTTGCAAACAATGCACACATTCTTTCTTCCCTTTATACTTATTTTAATTATACAGACTCTCCTACTTCCTCATACTTCAAGCTAACTCAGAAATCTGTTAAGGGCTTAAAGTGAGGCAAATTGAAATACAAGGAACCTGATCTCATTTGTATATGAATGAAGTGGCCAAGAACATTAGGGAATTTGTCCAAGTGTAGAGGACAGAAATAACTTTGGTAAAGGCGTGACATGGCACTGCTGACTCCTGACAGTCAACAGAGCCGCTCACTCACTGGGCCTCCTCTCTTGTGGCTCTGCACAGTGAAATCTGGGCAAAAGAGCAGGTCAGCAATGGCCAGCAACAGCGACTCTGCCAGTGGTCGAGCTCCTTCATCATCATCATCCATGTCGTCCATCTGCTGAGACCAGACACAGACTAAATTAAAGGATGTTTTACTGACAATAAATATAACATCAGAAAATACAGATATCAAAAGAACAAAGGAATTCTGCAAGGAAACGGTTTTTTGACGAAAAACGAATTTTGAATCATGTTTTCTGCTCCCCATTAGCTTTCATTTATTAATAGGGATTGATCTAGATTGGGCCAATAAAACTATATTGTCACACGACTGTATATATAGTGACTATTCTTTTGCACCTACCTTTTTACCGTCTAAATACTGATCAGCCATGACATTAAAAGTTCTGACAGGTGAATAGCTTCTTGTTACATTGGGCTGGAATAGGTTAGGACTGGGACTGATTATGCAGTCAGTTCTTGATGTGCTGGAAGCACAAAAAAAGTGCAAGCGTGAGGACCTGACTTATTTTGATTTGGACCTTTGGCTGGGTCAGAGCATCTCCAAAAGCCAGGTCTTGTGTGGTCCCATTTGCAGTGGTTAGTACCAACCAAAAGTGGTAAAATGGCAATTGGGTCATGGCTTGGGCACCCATCACCCAATTGATGCATATGGGGAGCAGCATTCATTCCTGAAAAAGTTCATGATGGCTATAACAGAAAGATTGCATTACAGCTTGCTGTGCAGGGGCTGTGTAACCACAGACCACTCAAAGTACCCATGCTGTCCACTGCCAAAAACACCAGCAAAGAGCATGTGAGCATCAGAACTGGACCATGAAGCAATGGAAGAAGATGGCTGGATCTGACAAACCCTGTTTTCTTAAACATCATGTGGACAGCAGGGTGCGTCCCTTAAGTGGGAAAAGTTTGGTACCAAGATGCTCTGGGCAATGTTTTGGCATTCCTGTAAATGTTACTATGACAACTAGACACTACCTTAACATTGCTCCGAACCAAGTACTCTCCTTCATGTCTAATGCCGGTGGTGTGCTACCTTGCAAAAATGATTCAGGAATGACTGGGGAACATGAAAATGAGGTCCAATTCATTGAGACCCCATGTTGCAACTTTGAGGTGTTGTGGAGCCCATGCCTGGACAGATCAGATATATTTGGGTTGCACAATGGGGAAACCACCATCACCATCAGGAGGTTAGCATGTAATATTTGGGTGGTGGATCATTCTTAACAAAGCAGTGACACCGACATCGTAGTGTCAGAACAGAGTGGATCACAAACTGCTGAAATTTTTAAACACGGTGTCTTCTCTATTAGACACATATAAAGTGAAAGTGACCATTCTGTCATACGTGAACACACCACAGCACACAGTGTGAACAGCACGGAATTCTTCCTCTGCATTTAACCCA
>JBBPDE010000026.1:1027311-1043955 GCA_037974605.1 Nannopetersius ansorgii | reverse complement strand
TAGCGGTCTTGGGAATCGAACCCGGACTTTCTGGTCGCAGGGCGAATGCCCTAACCACTAGGCTACCAGCTGCCCCATAACCTGTTGTACCTTGCAAGTGTGAAGTTAGTGAAGACAGGTCATCTTCTTATGCTGCACAGCTTGTATCAGTCATGCTCTAGTCCTTTATTAGTGGTTGGTTTCTGACTTCAAGATACTGCTGGCTGAATATTTTTGCTGGCTGGATATTCTCAGTTTAACAGTGATGCCGACGTGTTCAAAACCTTCAGCAGGACTCTCCTAATCATAGGGTCAGGGCTTACACAGTCGAGCCTTTCAGGAGCAAGAATAGGTTCTTATCTCATCTGAGACTGTATTATTGTGATATACAATATATGGACAAAAGTATTGGGATACACAGGTTTTTCGGGGTTTGGGCTGGGCCCCCTACTTCCAGTGACTGGCAGTCTTAATGCCTCCAAGACATACTTCCAACTTTCAGGGCATAGTTTGTTACAAGCCCATGACTGTTCCCCAGTGCACAAAACAAAGTCAATGAAGACATGGTTGGATGAGTTCAGTGTGGAAGAACTAGACCGGCCCACACAGAGCCCTGACCTCAACCACATCCAACACCTTTGGGATGAACTTGAATAGAGATTGTGAGCCAGACCTTCTTGTCTGAACTGACCTCAAAAATACTCTACAGAATGAATGGGCACCAATTCCCTTAGAAACACTCCATAATTTTGTGGAAAGCCTTCCAAGAAGAGTGGAAGCTTTTAGAGCTAAAAAGGGGGAGCCAACTTCATATTAAAACCTGTCGTTATTAAACCCTGTCGGTGTAATGGTCAGGCGCCCCAATACATTTATGGCATTTAGCAGACGCCCTTATCCAGAGCGGTATCAGTGATTCAATAGTTTTGTCCATATAGTGTATCTGTGAAATAATATTTAAATTACTGAGTGAAACATTCCAGAAAATGTAACGTTTTCATGTAATTCTATACAAAGAGGCTCACTCAGAAGCAGATTCCACACGCAGTGCTCACCTCGCTCACTTAGGTGTTTCATCACCGCAAACACAGATATGCTGGGTAGAAACAAGGATGCAGATACTGAAATAGTGTCTTTCCCTAAAGCACAGCTCCATGAATACCTTTCTGTGACAGTGAAGACCCACTCTAAAGCATTGCATAATTCCACAAAACTGTTGCCCAATATATTTCAAGAGAAGCTTCTCTACAGCGAACATGGTTCACAGGCTAGGTTACTGAGCAGCAGTTACACAACACTGACTGCAGCACTGCTGTTGTACCTATATTCTAATCTGTGAAGTGTGTCCTACAACAGAAAGGGCCAATTAATTGCACAAGATCTGAATCTGAAAATTTTGGGAGAACGAATTATTATAAGCGTACAAAGGCAACACTCCTTTATATGGCCATCTTATATATTTACAACTATGTCTTTTTAAAGGTGAATTCCACAGATTTAAAAAAAATGTTTGAGTAGTTTAATCACAAGGATGTTACCCAAGTAATTTAAAATGTCTATATATGAAATGGTACCTTCCACATCAAACTGCTTTCAATGAATCTGTTTACATCTTATAACAATGAAAAAAAAAACAAATGTACAAAAAACTGTAAAAATGTACATTTCTCAGAGGAAAATTTGAGTTCGGTTCTATTAGTTTTAGAGTTAAACCTGACAGGAGGTAATCTGATCAACACTCTCACTTTCAGACACATGGGCCAACCTGCTGACATACAGAGACCAACCGCTTTCACCTACTCTCAAAGAATGGCCTGTGTCTGGTAAGAGTGGGAAAACATTGAGATATTTAAAAACACAATATGCTTCACGATTGCTTCATTTATTAATCTATCATATGTAATCTGCAATCTCTAATGATACATACAGTTGTCTGGTGTAAAAGTATTGGAATAGATCATTGGAATCCATGATAATCCCAAACATGTGTAGCGTTAACATTACTGTGTTAACAATGAAGCTGTCATATTGTCCACCTCTAGTATCAATGGTCTGTGTCTTAATCCATCATTCAGAGACAGCACTCCTAACCCCTTCCTTCTGTTTGAAATGTCAAATCAATGAAATGCCAAACCAGCAAAGCTCCATCCATTTCACTCACCCCAGCTCGTCCTGCGCCTGGCACTGTGGACCAGAAGAAGCCTCTCCAGTCCTGGTCTTCGAATATGTAGGGCAGGATGCGGGTGAGGATGCGGGTGCAGTTCAAAACTGTCTGCTTCTCCCTCTCACTAGGGCACCCAGATTCAGCCGCCTGCACCAGTTTCTCCACCGCCTGGACAGAGTACGCAGGCAATAAGCAGGAAAGTAAACAGCTACCCAGGTTATACAACTTCCCCCTTACGCTAAACACAGTTCAGTACTTTTGCATTGGAACTATGAGACTAATGTACCAACCTTGCAATGGATGTTTAGATCCTTCAACAATCACTGTGCAAACTCCATACCCAATTCATTACATATTTGACTCAAATAGCTTCATGTTAAATCATTTCAAATTTAATTAAGCTGTTTTGATATTGTATTATATAATGTGATATATTAAAACAGAGAAGAGACAAAATCCATTTTTGTTTGTTCTGCTTTTCTTTCTTTATGCAAGTGTATTTTTGTTCACTTTTATAATCCAAAACCTGTATCATTAACTGCATGTGAGGTAAGGAAAATAATATCAGTTTTAGTTTCATGGCAGATTTTAGCAACACACACAGACCACTTGAACGCAAATGTATGTTAACACACACAGAGCTGGTGTGGGGCGGCCAAAAGATGCAAATGTATAATTTGCAAATGTCCCATGCATCCGGTATGTGTGCCTATTATCAAAGCAATAAAAAGCAGTGTGTGTGGGCTGCTACCCCTGTGTGATTCCTTTTCAATACTATATCTACTTAAAAAGTGTGCCTGAAAAGTTTTTTGTGCAATGTCATAGAAGAACTATTTTAAGCACTAAAGCAAAGTGAAGTGGCCCCTTATAGTCACGTGTGAACACACCACAGTGCAGCACACAGCGTGAACAGTGTGAAATTCTTTCTCTGCATTTAACCCATTCACCAAGTGAAGCAATGGGCGGCCAGTGAAGCAGCACGCGAGGAGCAGTGTGTGGTGAGATACCTTAGTAGAGCTACTAGCATTCCTGGGATTCAAACCCACAACCCTCTGATCGCAGGGGCAACTTCCTAACCACGATGCCCTGTACAGTTTAAAGTTCACCATGCTCCTAATACACCTGATCCACTCAAGCCTTTCCTGGGTGCATGTGGGTATTCAGTCCCTGGGTGGGACTGAGGTAGGGAACCACCTTTAAAACCCACTTTTGTAAATGACATGTGAGAATGAAGGACCTTTAGAAATTTTTAAATACCTTCATATTTTATGTTATGTTTTTTCTTACATTTTTAAAGAAACTTGTCATTACATGCAGGATTACTATACCATTAACCTTTACCCTTAACATTTCACAAAACTGGCTCAGCAGTACAGCAGGCTAAAATGGTTCCTCTATGATATCAAGAACCGCAACTTTTTAGAGAGGATTTAAAGGAAGCTGACATCAGAGTTTCACAGATAGGTATTTTTAAGTGACAGTGTACCGTACTCCTCCAAGCGAAACATAAAAATAGATTCATCAAAAATAGATTTCAAAATCGAAAAAACAAATGCAATTGCTGCACTGCGGTTGACTTTGTGTGAATGAAAAATCACAAAACAACAAGGCAGCCACAAATGCTCTGAAAATCTTCCAGGAGAGTGAAATGGGGTGTCAAATGTAGCTGACCTAGGATCAGTTTCACCTCTCTGGGCTATAGATGACCACTGAAGAACTAATGAAAGAGACTATTCAGATTCAAATGAACAAAGAGGAGGCTAAATCAACGATCATAGTATGAGATGCCTGATACATATGCACCCAGTAATGGTTCTCCTGTTCCTCTACAATGTGAATCTGAGATTACAGGGTTTTGTTTTTTTTGTTGCTTTTTTTGGCTGTTGATAGACAGCTTCAAAAGGAAGCAGAAAGCTGGAGACAGGAAGGGAAGCATGCAGACTGTTTTCCTGCTTCTACATGGTGTGGGCATTTCATCCACCAAAACAACCACCGCCTCAAATTAATTAAAAGAAACTAAATACCCCATTCCTTCTATATTACAGGACCAATTCTTTGTAGATCACGTATGGTTTGATCCAACACTGATACTTTTAACTTCAAATCGTTGACCACTGCAAAATCAACGACCAACCAGTGAGTTTGGTCTACTCTAGTTAACAATGTGTCTAACCTACCTTATAACAGAGGGTTGCCAAATTGGAGGGGGATTCCTCCCTCACTGCGCGGATCTCCGCAGCCGGCACCAGGGCAAAAACGTCCTGCACTGTGGTGGCAGTGTCTGCCCAGAACTGGTCCCAGAAGGCATCATCTGTGGCTTCCACAGGCTGAAAAGAAAAGTAGCAGCTGAGTGAAATATCCAACTCTGGCAATTTGAGCACAATAGTCACAACAACAGATACAAACACAGCCGTCATTCAGCAAGAAGCACAGACCATAATTCAATAACCAGGAAATAATTCAGAGCTGTAAAGAACGAAAAGACCACAAGTACATACTAAAATAGTGCTGTTTTGAAAGTAATCTCAGGTCGTGTTAAAATCCGTCATTATCAATTATCATTAGCTGTCATCATTATTTATTTACTTTTTTCTACTCTCGTTAAAGTGAATGTACATGAAATTGACAAAAGTATTGGGACACCCATGTTTTTCAGGGTTTGGGCTAGACCCCTTATTCCCAGTGAAGGGTAACCATAATGCTTTAGCATACAAAGACATTTTGGGTGAAACCATGCTTCCAATTTTGTGGACACAGTTTGAAGAAGGCTCTTTTCTATTCCAGCATGACTGTGCCCCAGTGCACTAAGCAAGGTCCATAAAGACATGGTTGGATGAGTTTGGTGTGAAACAACTTGACTGGTCCAACACCTTTGGGATGAACTGGAACGAATGCCTTCCCGTCCAATATCTGTGTCTGACCTCATAAATGTTCTACAGAATCAATGGCCATAAATTCCCACAAAAACTCAAAAATCTTGTAAAAAGCCTTCCAAGAGTGGAAGCTGTTCTAGCTGCAAAGTTGAGACCAACTTCATATGAAAACCCATGTATTTGAACGCAATGTCATTAAAATCCCTGTTGGTGCGATAATTGTATCCATGTAGTGTAGGCGTCATACTAAAATTACATCCTGTGACGTTACAGCATGAGCCAGAATTAAAATATGTTCACTTTTCAGGCCCTTATTAGGCCAACTCGAAAACAGATAAACTCATGAACTACTGACATTTTTATATCCCACACACAATTGCGTATGCTACAGAAACACTGCGTGTGAGGCTGAAATCTCGCGTCAGCCTTAGAAAACTGGCTCCATTCGAATAAACGCTCATCAACTAATTTGCTTGAGCAAGAATCCACGTCAGCCAAGATAAAAACAAGAGCTTACACACGACCCGGACTGACGGAATCGCTCATTTAGAAAAAAACACATTAAAATACACTAAAATGCACGGAAATAACAAGCAGCACTCCGTGTCCACCAAGCTCACAATGTAGCCTCAGATTGGAGGCTAATAGGATACCAAGGCATTTCACTCTCAGAACATAAGGAGCTCCAGTCTCACGGCTCGGCAGGTGCAGGACCGCTTCTCATACAGAAATACAACACAGTAAATACTGGTGAAAAAATAAACACATTTAGTATAGAACGTTAAAATGACCAGAAATGACATTAGACCCGGGTCCTCGGTGTCTCTGCATCCCTGATGTTGCAGTGATGTGCAGGGCTGTCGCACTTCATTAAACCTCCATCTGGAACCGTCGGAGAGAAAAACAAACCCCCAGAACCCCGACCCACCTGAGTCTTCGTGGTCAGCTGTATCACCGCTTTCCGAAATTTCAGCTTTGAGTCCGTATTCCCCATGTTCCGCGGTGTATTTGTTATTATAAGGTGATCTGCAGTAATCCCCCTCTCTCCTCCTCCTCCTCTCTTTCTCACCGACTGTGTCACTGGCGGGGGCGGGGACGGAGCTGCAAACTTCCGGGTTCGCCGCGCTCCACGCTGTTGCTATGAGCTACAGAGGGGCTCTTTAATTTTACACTATAATTAAACACTATAGACAATAGAAACATTGCGTTCTTTGTTCATACACACATATATATGTATATATGTATATATGTATAAAGGGACAGGATTACAGGGTCTTTAATAAAAGTACGTAAAATTAAACAGCATATTTTACATAGGCGATAGACACACCGTGTTCTGTGTCCAAAGCATCTGATTTATACACACACACACACACGTGTGTGTGTGTGTGTGTGTGTGTGTGTGTGTACATATTCATTATATTTGAATGTGCTGCATATTTGAAAGTGCTGCATCTGAACGATAGATTAGGACACAGCACAGATAGTAGAGGACAGTGTCACTATTAACACAGAAATATATCATGCTATACTTGTTGTGTATCATTAAAGAGATATATACTAATTACATGGATAAACTACATAGTAAGTAGTTACATGACAGAAATACAGTGGTCTGTTGTTTATTTGTTTATATATCTATCCACTACTGTGCTGGCATGTTTTTTAAACAACCAAGGCACTTCAGCAAAAACCTTTATTTTGTGAAAAACACTTTAATCAAAATTAGAGAACAGTAACCACTTGTGAGCAGCTTGTGAGGAAACTGTGCTGGGCTTCGACACTCCCCTCTGCAAATGGATTCCAGACTTTCTAACAAGACAGTGCATATTGAGCAATGCAATCAATGCACATTGAGCAGCTGGTGAGATGGTGTGGTGAGAACAATTTCTCTCTGAATGTTTCAAAGACAAAAGAGATGCTGGATAACTTTCAGAGGACGTCAGTTGTCCCGTCTGAGCTGCTCATCAAAGGTTCTTCTGTGGAGAGGGTCAGCAGCACCAAGTTCCTTGGTGTACACATCTCTGAAGATCTTGACTGGACCATCAACACCAACTCTGCCACAAAGAAAACACAACAACGCCTTCACTTCCTGAGGAGATTTAAACATACCAGTCTGCCACCACCTGTCCTCACCACCTTCTACAAAGGAACTGTTGAGAGCGTGTTGACCAGCTGCATCACTGTGTGGTTTTGGAACTGCACAGCACAACAGCGTAAGTCCCGCACAGTAAGGATAGCTGAGAAGATTATCAAGATCTCCCTCCCCTCAATACAGGATATCTTCAGGACACACTGTTGGCGAAGAGCATCTGCTATTCAAAAGGACCCCTCCCACCCATCACATACGTTGTTTGACCCCCTGCCATCAGGTAGAAGGCTCTGCAGCATCAGGACAAACACAGCCAGGTTCTGCAACAGCTTCTTCCCCCAAGCTGTCAGAATCCTGAACTACCTGTCACCAACTCCAGATCCTCCTAAACCCCATCCAGTGCCCTCAGCCCCCTACCTCCAAACATTGCACATGTATGTGTAAAATCCCAGAACACTTCAATGTCATTTTAAACTCAGTTTAATGTATTACCCTTAAAGAAAATGGTAAACCTGTATTCACATTTTAATTTAAATTCCCAGATGAGATATGCAACTCGGAAGTATTGGAACACTGCGGCGAGGTGGACGGTTTTCAGAGAATAAAACCTGATCTACTCAGGCTAAAAATACAAATGAGGGGTCAATGGAAAGGTCTCCTGGAGATCTACTGCACTGTGGAGTTTGAAGTGTTTGAGTGCTTTCCCTGCCGAGATATGCAACTCAGAAGGTCGCGGGACAAAAGTATTGGGACACCACAGCGCGGTGAACGGGTTCCCTTGTGTGAAAACATCCAGAAAATATATATTTATTGACACAAAAAAGCAAAAAAAAGGTGGAGGATATTTACAGTTTCTGCATTATTGTTGGGATTTCCGTGTAAAACTATGAGTTCGGTTCCCAAAAAAAATCTGCGTTACTGAACCAGGACTCCTCATCCGCATAAAACTGGTGGATTACTACATTTACATAAATCGACTATGAACAAAACTTTTTATAGCTTCTGTAAATTTTGCTATTGCAGTGAAATAATACTATTTTCAGTGTGTCACTTATTAGACCATGTGGTTTGTATGAAAACTGTGTACCTTATGATCACATATCAAATAAATCATCTTTATATAGGAGGCTCTCTACATGGGTGTAAAATTGTATTAGCCTTAATGTTAACACAAAGGACTCTGGAATTATTTTTTTAAATATGGAAAACAACTATGGTGTCATTTCCCTCAGAAACAGTTATTAAATAAAATAGAGGCCGAATGTCTGTAATATGGATAATTCAGTCACTCATTTGCCAAAATACATGTAAATGTTTAAATACTTTTACAGGAAAAATTTATGTTATTAATCTACATTTGCAATCATAGTTCCAGTTCACCCCAAAGGTGCTGAATGGGGCTGAGGTCAGGGCCAGTTAAGTTCTTCCACACCGAACTTATCCAACCATTTCTTTATGCAACTTGTTTTGAGCACTGAGGCACAGCCCTTCCCCAAACTCTGTCCACAAAGTTGGAAGCATGCCATTGCCCAAAAGGCCTTGGTAAGCTGAAACATTAAGATTCTGTCCAACATCGGAGATAAATGGACTAGCTCAAACTCCTAAAACAGATTTATGCCTATATTTCTGTCCATTTAGTGCATCCGAGTTTAGGGGTTTAAGACTACAAACACATTTTTTTATTTACCTGCATACCGGAAATGACACAGCATCGAACGGTGACGCGTTAGGGTTTAGACTTCGCGCGTGCGCTCTATGATGTAAATAAAACAGCGGTAGCTGATGGCTAGTAGTTAGCCTGAGCCTTCTACATGAGACGGAGCGTAACTGTGGGGAAACTTTTAGAGAAGTTGAATGTGAAACGTTACTGATAACAAACTATTCTAAAGGGTAACTAGTACCACTGTGGCGTGAATTCACAAATTATACCTTACGTTTACAACTTCTGAAGGTTGCTAGCAGGCTAAGTTTGGTTAGGGATGTGGCCGGGCTGGAGGACAGTTTGGCCGGCTTGAGACCTTTTGGAGTTTAGATACGTTTCAGATGTGTTTTCTGTACACATGTTCGGACTTTTTTTTTTAATAATCTAAGGAATAGGAATGTAGTTGGGTATTGACGGTTCTTGCTGAGTGAAAGTTAAGAGTTAAATGCATTTAAGCTGGTGAGCTGTTAGCTTGATGAAGTGACGTTTGGGATTTTCTTGTTCGGAGGCTGTGTGTAGGTACACGAAGCAAGATTTTGAGACGTGTTTGCTTAACTGCTAGAAACAACGGTAACCCTGCTGTGTATAAGCGGAAGACATTTTGCAACCTATACATTTTCTGCCACTGTGCAGCTATGTTGATCGAAAACAGGTAAGGTTACGTTTTTACTCACAGGCCCACTGGATATAACGAAATGTTACAGTTGATATACCGCTCTGTTTTCACTGGCGACTGCTATTTTGTATGTAGTACTATGTTAATATGTCCTAATGTGTCGTGGCTGCGATTGAACGTGTGTATTTGTTCTGTGTGGCTCAAATACGATTTTATTATTATTGTTACATTATTACTGTTTGTCAGTGTCTGCTGCTAACGAAGTAACAGAGGACACCTGTATATACACCCACTGTGTTGATGCGCACACACACTATATATTATTTGTGTAGTGTACTTTTGTTCTATTAGCTCTGCTGCCCTTACTTTTGTCTTTTGTTCTCTCCACTTTTTCCCATAACAATGCAAATTTCCCATCTGTTGGACTAATAAAGGGATGTCGTATGTCCTATTGCGTTGACATCTGTCTTGCATTTGGTTTTACCTGCAGGAAACGTCAGCGGACTCAAGGCGAAGAAGAGGATGCACAGATTTTGCCTCAGGCCAAAAGAATAAGCACAACCCATCACTCCACTGAGATCAGTCAAGAAGCATGGGAGTCTGAGGTAAGGGAACCAAACAAAAGGCTTGCAAAATAAATGTGAAGTGGTCTTGTGAAGTCACATGTGACCATGCCACTCTGTACCATACCATAGCACAGCACACCATACCACAGCAGACAGTGTGAACAATGTGAAATTATTTCTCTGCATTTAACCCATTCACCAAGTGAGGCAGTGGACTGCCAGCAACACAGTGCATAGAAAACAGTAGCTTGCTCAATGGTACTTTATTCGTGCCATTAGCACTCTTGGATTTGAACTCGCAACCATCTGATTGCAGGTGCAACTCCCGAGTCACTAGGCCGCCAGAAACCCACCAGCTGCTCCACCTTAATAACTGTACATTCCTTGTTCACAGTGAATGATTTTGGATTAGGGTTATCCTTGTAAATGTATTTGTAATCGAAAGTAGATAATTACTTACTTGATGTTTCATACTAAACAAACCTTTTTATTATACTGATGTGTTCATCTATCAGAAACTAGTTCTTAAAAAGACAGACCAGTAGGATGACTTAAATAGACCCAATGTTTATTCAGATTGCCAACTTATCATTGCTGCTTCAGAAAAATAGTAAATTGTGTTCAGTTTAACTGGGTAATTATGGAATAGAGTTATTCATGTGGCGCTGAATCTAAATCTTATTAAAAATTTTAGCTAGAATAATTTTCTTTCCTAAGATAATTTCTGTCCTTTTGCATGTAAACTTCTCATGAAATTGTCCATTCAGAATAATGATACTGGAAAGTAATGTGCACACCTTGATTTTTTTCAGTCCTCCAGCAGCGACAGCAGTGGGGTCAGTAGTCCAGAGCATGCGGCCGGGAGCAGCAGCAGTGCCAGCAGTCAGTACGGAGCCGACAGCC
Source organism: Nannopetersius ansorgii (assembly GCA_037974605.1). NCBI lineage: Eukaryota > Metazoa > Chordata > Actinopteri > Characiformes > Alestidae > Nannopetersius > Nannopetersius ansorgii. The sequence continues at coordinate 1,033,063 of JBBPDE010000026.1, read as the reverse complement.
TGGCAACACTTGCTGTCTTTGGGCCCTGCAGTCCTCTCAGCTCCTCAGACCAAACCGGCCCCGGCAACCTGGGCTCATACCACCATATCAACCGGGTACTGAGGGAGGCCCACTTCCAAAGCTTGCAGAACAGAGGACAGTCCAGGGACAGGTGATTTCTTTTCAGGGACATTTCTCTTACCTGTGGTGCATGAAAGTGATGACACCCTTGCTCTGCTGAAAGCTTGAACACATTCCCCAGAAGACAGGGTAAAGATTCAAGATTAAAGCTTCATCAACCCCATTGCCATTCAAGTCCACCCATACTTTCTAGATATGTTCCACATGCTAGAGCTCTCATTTGTGTTGGTGTGCTTTTGAATAGAAAGTGTGACTGCAAACCCATTGACTTAGAGCACAAAAGTGTTCATATTGTAAGCAATAATAGCTTGACTATGATGCAACTTTTTGTGACATTCACACTGTGTACTTGTCTTCTAAGCAGACCAGTTTACATATAAATGAGAGCTTTGCTTTGTGAATGACTTTATTTTCAAGTGAAATTGCACTTGAAACATGATTATTGTTTTATGATTATTTTGTGTCAGGATTTGGTTTGTGAGCCCTGTGGCTGTTCTGCTGTGCACTTGGGGGTGGTGGAGTGAAGAGCCAATCATAAATTCATAATACAGCAAAAAGGACATCATTTAGAAAACTTATTTATTTAACCCAATTTCTGTATTGGCATTTGTTGTATCTTATATAGTGCAAATATGTGTGTATATGATTAAGAGCAAGGTGTATGCGATGAAACAGCCAACCTGCTATATTTTTGCTCTTTCTTGAATGCACTGATATGTGTTCAGGTTACCCAACCCCATCTCATATTTTCTGTAGTTTTTTTTCCAGTACAGCCAGCCATGAGGTCCCTCTGGAAGGTTGCTGCTTGAATTTGCATTTTAAAAATAGTTGATTATTTTTATGATACCTTTTTGTATGGAAAGATGCACTATGTTTTACATTCAGATCACCTACATTTTAAAAATAAAGATGGCTGTTCATAAGTGAATGCATTGTTGAAATTAAATGAAACTGATTTATTGTGCAGACTATTAACATTATTCTTGTTTAATTGTTTCCTTATCCCTTAATGCATTAGATTTGTTCTCTTCTTTTTAGCGAGACGGGAGAATTCCACTTTAATCTCAGTCACCATATGTGATGGATAGTGGCCTGTGTTCTGGTTGAGCATTAATGAGAGATGGCCTGTTCTTCAAGGAGGAGTGGGAAAAGGTCACTTTAATTAGAGCACTACATGTCCTTGTCTTGTCATGTCGCATACCCATAACAGATTACGCATATTAATACTCCTCCGGTAAGCACTGCTCTTCAGTATGTGTCCTCATTATAGGCTTCTTTTAAAAACCCTAGCCCTCCTCCTCCTAAGGAGGATACATATGATAGATGTGTCCACATTGACCCATGATCTGTTTCTTCAGGGTAATGATGGAGCCCTCATTTTGTGTTCTAGGATTTGCAAAGACACCTTGTATATGGATTCTTCCAGAATTTCCATGACATACATTTTTGCGCTTTTCAGTGGCCGTTGACTTTTGTTTTAAAGACACTGCTTGGATGGTTCCTTGTGTGCAGCTTTAAAAAATGACTATGCTGCAGATGTGGGTAATAACTAGTTGCATTTACTCAGTGATGTGCCCTAAAACAAACAAATCAAATGTTTACTTTTGTGATTATTTTTAAATCAGTTTTTTGATGTCCTATGAAATTTATATAATTTATATAAATAATTCATTTTTTCCTGTTTAACTCCTTTACATTGATTAGCACATCTGTACTGCTTTGGAAATGGTCACACTTTTGACTTGTAATTCTGATTCTTTAAGACTCAGAGGGCACCACAGAAAGGGTTTTTTTTAATAAGTTCTCTTTGGCCTGTATAGTAAATCATCCAAAAACTATTCCAGGCTGAAACACTTTGTTTAGGGAAAGTGTCTTCAATATTGACTTCTTAGACACCGACTAATTAGACAGCGTAGGTAAAGGATCAAGACAGTGACGATCAGGTCTGGACACAGACTTCTTTGTGAAAGCGCTGGGCTAAATTGCTAAAGATTAAATAGGCAAATGTTCAGAGCGTTACAAAACACTGGTTTTAAAATGGGCTGTTTTTGTATATTAGTTTCTAAAGAAGGTCATGTATGAACTGGAATGTTATGTTTTAAAACTTTAATGGCCAGCATTTACACATCAGCCACAACATGATGGGTGATATAACGTTATCTCATTACATATTCAGAGCAGCAAGTGAACGGTCAGTTCTTAAAGTCCATGTGTGTTTAAAGCAGAAAAAAGAGGCAAGAGTAAGGATTTGGGAAACTTTTGTCTAAATTGTGACTTGTTCAGAGCAAAGTGGTCCAAGGATGGACTTGTGGTTATCTGCCAACAGGGTGCCCAAGGTTAGTTGATGCATATAGCGCACCAACTAGTCCCTTTGAGGCAATTACTAACAGCAGTGGCCTCTTTCAACAAAAGCTGACTGTTGACTTGACCTTCAAATTTCCCCCATTTCAATCCAGTCGAATGTGCTCGACTTACAATTCCCCACCTCACGGCTTACAGGTCTTAAAAAAAATCAAAAAAAAAAAAATCTGTTGTTTACATCTTGGTGCCAGATATGCTATATGGCCTAAAATATAGGGACACATCTGTTTTATCAGGGATTGGCCAGGCCACTTACTTCCAGTGAAGGACAATCTTAATGGTTCTGCATGTCAAGACATTTTGGACAACGCCATGATTCCAACTTTGTGAATAACGTTTGGGGAAGAACCATTTCTAGGTACAAAAAGCCCTGATCTAAACCCTGTCCAACACCTTTGGGATAAACAGGAACAGACTGCTAACCAGGCCTTCATTTAATAAATAGGGAAGACATTTTTTATTTCATTTATATGGACCCTTTAGTGTTTTGACCTGTTACTTTTGTGCTCCTACCTAAGTTTTATTTTGGAAAAGTACATCTAACAACATTTGACTGGGTTTAGACTGCTCTTAAACGTTCATATCTTATCTTATGCATTAGGAACCTGTTTAGCTTCAACCAATGCAATTTTCCACTTTTCAAAAGGGTTCCTTGTTTCATTTAATTTTGTCTAATAATGTATGCCATGTGCTTTTCAGTAGATCTATACCCACAGACTGAAGTGGAACAAGGGTTTTGGAGCCCTTGTCTTAACACATTCTTTGTGGAGACATTGTCAGAAACAAGCAGTGCATTCTGATGAGGCTCAAGCTTTTCTGTTTAAGCTCTAATTAATTTAGACATGAATGAAAGACGCATGCCCAGGGCCTTGAATAAATGTTGTAAAACAACTAGTTACATTTATACTACAATAACCCTCTTTCATGGTGAACTTGGTATTTTAGTAGAAGGGAAAATGAAGATGGCATTGTGGTTGGCATATCAAAGAGAGTTGCCCAGCTCTTTATAGAACACTGAGGCTTGAAGGCTGTGTGGTTTGTTAACTTGTAAAATCTGATTATAATGGCCACTGGTACAATTAAAGTCCACTCTTTTTTTACTTGGCTACAAAATCTGATATGAATTCTTTTTTATCTGGTTTAATTCACACCAAAGCCAGTAGGTGGCAGCACGTACTCAATATTCAGTGCTGAAGCACGGACCTTTACAGTGAAGAGGATGTTGAATAGGAAAACAGTGCTTTTTAAAGATCAGTTTGGTATCATAAGCACTGAATAAAAGCAGATGTTGGAGCTGTAAAGTTCACACCAAAAAATAACGTTAAGATAAATGCTTTAGAGACCATTGAATGAAACTGCCATTAATCACCATGCACGCTCATAAAGACCAAGTAAACCCCTCCGGTGTCCTCAGTGTGTGTTTGGAGGGAACCCACCCGGATGCGTACATGATGGATTGCTCATCAGTCACTCATGGTGCTAAAGCAGTAGAGAGTTCAATCAGCTGACATTGTTCTGCCACCTAACTATGCGCATACATTGTTTTATTTATACCATAAAAATCAGGGTTAGCAGCACACACTGCCTGTTCTATGTGTTTCAGTACGAAAACCATGATACATGGCTGTAATTTAAAAAATATATTACAATTACATGGCCCAGTATTCTAATATGCTCAAAATGCCCCCTATACATATGAAAAAATGGCATTGCTATGACACAACCAGGCCACCCCCCTGAATCAGTTAGGTTTTGCTGTAAAACTACAAAAAACAAATAAAAAAAAGAATATGTTACTTGAATCGCTGTGGTTCTGGTAGATCTGCCATATGTAACATTAAACCTAGTGTGGGAGCATGAGAGTGTGGCACCATTAGCCTAACCGCATAGAGCCTGTAGCAGAAATTAGCATTATTGTTGTGGCAGTAAAAAGCTACTTTAAGGTTTCATGTTAATGGTTGTTTGGGAAATATCCTTGGTGTGCCTAACACACATACACACGCAGTTAACAAAAATATTTTATCTTAAAAAATAAAAACAGGATGAAAATTATTTGTAGCTAATTCAATTAAACACACTGAAAATATTAGAAACATTACATTATAGTTTGATAAAGAAATTGTTTTCAAAAGAGGAACTGAAAAGTCATTAATTGGCATGTCTTCATTTAGTGCATCCTGCAACATCCGCAGCAAGACATCTTCTATAATGCCTTGTATGATCAATGAATTTGAGACCACTCCTCTCCTGGACACCCATTCTTCAACTTTTCAGTGGGGATTATCATATCAATAATATGGCAAAACATTTTTTGTCCATTTGTCTAGTGAACCCTGTGCACCCTGTGTTTAGGGTCAAAGAAAAAGCAAGACTTTCTACTGGCATCCCTTTCAAGTTGTTGTTGTAGAGGTGTTGTGTAACTGTAGTTCTGGAGACCCCAAAATGGTACTTCAACAAATTTCCAAGTGGAAACATTTCTTGCCTCTCAAACAATCCAGAGGACAAGACTTACATGTATTTAGTTAGCTGTTAAAGCTAGTGCTGTAGAAAATGTACCTAGGCCATTGTTAGACACAACAAGGGTTCTTGTTATACAATCTATTACTTGAAACCTTCACCTTATATGTTGCTTTTTACCACCACAATGATGGTGCTAATTTCTGCTAGAGAATCTGCGTGGTGCCACACATTCATTTCCCCACACTAGGCTTAATGTGAGATCTGGCAAAATGACAGATCTACCAGAAACACAGAGATTCTAGTAACATATTCTTTACTTTTTATTTTGCAGTTTTACAGTGAATCCTAAAGCGTTAAGTTCAAACCCTAACACTGAATGTCAATGGTGGAATCTAGCCAGCCTTGTTATCTGTACAGAAATAAGTGGAAACAAAATGTCCTGCACTCAGGCATTTCCAAATATTAACATTTCTTGTGGAGTTTAAACTTATCTCGTCTAACCACTTGTATACAAAGCACGGGTTTGATTCACTCAGATTAGCCTTGATGTAGGAACAGTTGGTTTGGTAAGGTGTTGTTGACAGGTATTAGACAGTCCTGCTATATGAGAACATAGAGACTAAGCTGAGGTCTGTAGCTAAACAGGCATCTAGCACCTGGCTATGTGCTTCCATACAGGCCTGTACGTTAAGATGCCAGTGTATAATCTCTGCTTCTTTTGTTAACAACAAATTTCCTCACGAAAGTATTGAGACACACCAACCAATTGGGTGTGTATTGGGACACAATCATACCCATTTGAATAGTGAAA
>JBBPDE010000026.1:953451-965580 GCA_037974605.1 Nannopetersius ansorgii | reverse complement strand
TCTCTCTCTCTCTCTCTCTCTCTCTCTCTCTCTCTCTCTCTCTCTCTCTCTCTCTCTCTCTCTCTCTCTCTGTGGTGCTCAGTGTGTTAATAACGCACCAGGATTAGTTGATTAATGTGGATGGGTGAGAGGTGGGGGGTGGCGTGACCAGACCCTCTCCCCTCTGTATGCTGTCTGGAACCCTAATCGGGTCTCCGCCCCAAACCCAAGGTGCTGCCCGCAGCTATGGAAGGAGACAAGTGGGGGGGGGGGGGGGGTTGTTTGGTTGTCCTTTCCCCCAACCATCACAATTAAAGCATGCCCGTCTGCTCCTGCTTGTGCCAGTGTGGTACACAGCAACCCAGCCATGTGCTATTGCCAGGGGACAGAACTGCACTTTGGTGTGTGTTTGTTATCCGCGGCTGGCTTTAGTCTCTATAAGTTAATGTGATTGCCCTCGACAGGGCTGAGGTATTTCAGTGGTCTTTTTAACTTTGCTCTACCTTCGTTTGGTAGTACTTGGTTTTGCATCAAATTTTTCAGAGGACACCAGTGTGGTGTCAGATTTCAACACATTATAATGTGGGGCATTGTGACTCTAGAAGTGTTTTAATATGACATGTGTGTCCTGTTTGCTGGCTGAGGTCAGGCTAAACGTGTCTTGCAAACGTGAAGAGGTTTCAGCTGATCTACAGCAACAGTGCTGGCTTGGCGAGAGCGCAGTGTGTAAGATATTCTGCTCTTTTTTTGCTCTTCAGGAGGACGGGTTGACCTTTTGAATGAGCGAATTGGTGCCCTTTTGTAAATCTGTTCAGCTTGGTCATGGGTGCCCTTGCACACATGGTGGTCACATAGAAATCTTGTGACAAAGAAATAATTATCACAACATTTTGATTAAAAACTAGACACCCACCCCCTTCCAAAAACTGGATGACCTGATGCAGTGTGCTTAGGGTAATGCAATCTCACCTTCACCAATCCGTACACGCTGACTGTTTGCACACATTCTCACATAAACACACACATTCATACATATTCATGCGCCACTCGATGCTTCTGACTTTGGGGAACGGATGTACAGGCGCCTGGGTCCCTTTGTCAAGAGAGCTGGCAGCATAATGGGAACACAGTTTAAGCCGTGCTTAATCAGTATGTTTTCTCCCGCTCATACTCCCCATAACAGATAATGGACAATCAGCGGGCAGTTACAGAGGCATCGTTCTGAATGGTCAATTACTCATCTTTGTCTAGTTAAACACACAGCAGAGCAGGCGTGAAGCAGATTGCGGCACAGCTACATTTATTACCGGGCCAAGGCAAACAGGAACCCTTTGAGAGTGGAGTGAGAGCTCTCGGGGTACAGGGTAATGTAGTCCATACATCTTTGTGTCGTCCTCTTTAATTAAGATGAAGTGTTTACCTGCCTGCAAAAGAAGACTGTATGATTTTGTTTGTCTGACTGCAGCCGTAGGACCAAGTATGCGAGGCTAAAGCGCCTGAAGACCGCAGTGATCTGGTGTCAATCAGCGGCCGAGGCTGCAGCCTCAGGTCCGTTCCTATAGCGCGTTTTTCATTCATCGCTTCTTAGAGCGATGGGCTGGCATGTGAAAGTGTAAGAGCGAGTCTTAAGAAGGAGGAAATTCCAGAAGGACAGAGTCTGGTGTGGTGGAGGAAAAGATAAGAAATTGAGAAATAGGACAGGGTTCTGGGGGAGATTGAGGGCATGAGAATGAGAGATTGAAGAAAGACGATAATGGAGGGAGAGAACAGGAGAAGGAGAGGGAAAGGGAAATTGGGAAAGGAACACAGGGGAGTAAGAGAGAGGGAGAGAGACAGGGAGAGTGTGCATTCAGCTGTGAGATGAGATGTCTGTCCAGTGCTGGTCTGAGGCAGCCAGGCTTGGGACATAATGTCCTTGGGCAGCTTTAAGTGTATGTATGGGGGAGGTGTGCGAACCAACGTTAGAACTGTGGTTCTTGCGACAGTGTTAGCAAATTTGAGAGCTAAGACGTGCTTTTGGGAGTCTACATGTCTATGTCTGCTCTGTGCTGGTGAAATAGCCAGAAAAGCCCCATTCAGGTACATAAAAACAATTGAAAGCGCTTTGTCTCAACTTAGCAACAACCAGGTCCATGTGTGCATGCGTGACATGTTCTTCCATACTGTGGCAGTACTCAGGAAGGTGGCAGTTGAGAAATGATCCCCACGTCTCAGTTGCTTAGAAAAGACTACACAGAATGTATAATGTGCAAATCAATACAGTTAAACACAATCACACGGAGGTTTGCAGAGCTGGGGAAATAGTTTGCATTAGCTACTTAGCTAACAAATAAACAAAATTACTTGGTACTATGCTCTGCAAATGTGTTTCTTGCTTTTATTTAGTTCTTTATTCTTTAGTTCTTTATTGTATATTTAACCTAACTGATTCACAGTTTGCTTGTCGTGACAATATATTTATAAAATCTTGAATAATCGTGATTATGTAATAATTGTGACAGTCTTAGTCACGAATTGCTCTCAGAAAAACAGCAGAGAGTTTTATTACAGCAAGTCTAAGACACCAGTCCTGGGAGGCCAGAGCACTTCGGACTTCATCTTTTTACCTCATTTAACAAATCTGATTCAGCTCCTGATTCAAATGTGTGGGTTGAATTCAAAACATTAGAAGAGGGGAAATGTCTGCAAAGCTGTGATCTGGAAGGAGTGTAGTTTGACATCTGTGTGTACTGGCCCTTTCCTCCAGCATCACATTCAGAATGCAGCTTGTGCTGTGAATGTTCAGGTGACATTTTATAATGCAGAGACGTGTGAAATCGATTAGGCATTGCTCAGAACATTTCCTTTTGCATACTTGCCTGGGGACTATATCTGCCCTTACATGGATCTAATGGGAAGGTAGCCAGGAAGTGAATCCCAGTATGCTATTATCTGCTATTGTCACGGTTACTCACCACTCATGCACAAACCCGCAGTCCTAACCATGGTCTCTCTCTCTCTTCTCCCCTCTTTCCATTTTGTGTGGACACAGGCAGCGGACTGATGGGCAACTCTTCAGCCTCCTTCATGGGGACATTTCTGGCCAGCAGTCTGGGCTCCCCTCCCTCGCACCCACCTCACCCCTCCAGACCACCATCCTCTCCTTCTTCTCCTCCGTACCGTGGGGGGCCACACTCCAGCGCCTCTCAAATCTGGTTCCCACATTCACATGAAGGTAAGCTGGCGGCTACATCCACCGACACCCCAGGCCTTGTCCGTCCCTGGCATCGACTGCACGTCTGGGACTGTGGTTCCTAAATCTGGTTCCTCAGAGAGTTAGGTTGTCAGTGATTGAACACACTTACTTCAACTCAGGGCTTGGTTAATTAGCTGATTGGTTTGATGAAGAGCAGAAGAACAGAAAAGGTTTGGACAAAAGTATTGGGACACGTGACCATTCCACGAACCTGAATTTTAATGACAATGCATGCAGATGCATAGACTTCAGTATGGAATTGGTCACCCCTTTGCAGCTAGAACAACTTCCACAAAGGCTTTCCACAAGATGTTTCTGTGGAAATTTGTGCCCCTTCATTCTGTGCCCATTCAGCATTCTGTAGGCAGTGATGTTGGACGAGAAGTCCTGTCTCTCAATCTCTGTTCCATTTCATCTCAAAGACGTTGGATGGGGTTGAGGTCAGGAATCTGTTTGGGCCAGTCAAGTTATTCCACACCAAACTTATCCAACCATGCATTTATGGAGCTTGCTTTGTGCACTGGGGCTCAGTCATGCTGGAATAGAAAAGGTTCTTCTCGAAACTGTGTACACAAAGTTGGAAGCATGGCGTTGTTCAAAATGTCTTGGTCTGTGACATCATTAATATTACCCTTCACTGGAATTGAAGGCCCTAGCCCAAACGTCAAAAGCATGTGTCCCAATACTTTTGTCCATATAGTCTATGTGGCAAGGGTATTCTTGGACTGGTGATGAAAACCACTGGTTTAGGTGTGTTTATGGTTTAGGTGTGCCGGGAGGGTTTGTATGTCTGCTGGGATTCTCATCGCACTACTTGCCGTCACACTAGATCTTTCTGGTTCCTTCTCTCTTGAAGGCCCCACCCTAGCGGTTTTCCAGATTGCAACAAGAGGGCAAAAGTTCAGCCAAAGAATCTTGTGGTCTTTCATACACGTCAGCAAGAATGTCAGCTCTGTGCTGCCCAAAGCGCACACGCGCACACACACATACACATACACATACGCACTTACGAACACATATACACACTTGAGGCAATAAAAATGCTGCACAGTCCACAGTGGTCACAGCTGTCATGTGAAAGCCAGTGTGGCTTTTCCCACCCCGCCCTGCCTCTTGTTCCAGAACCCAAACTCCACCCGTCCTTCGGCCTGCCAAACCAATGACCACCCTCGCCTCCCTTCAGTTCTCTTTCTCCCCAATTCCGCCTACCATCACGTTACAACTCGCCACTGAGACAGATGACAGACTAGTAAAGCTGCTAGAGTGAGAGACAGAAACAGAAAGAGGAGCAGAGACAGGCCGAGAAATAGAGCTGCCCAGGCATGCCCGAGTGCCACTCCAAGCTTGTTCAGAGATTTGAGGATGGGGTGTGAGTCCCTGGCCACATTCGAACGTGCCAAGTGCTCGTAAACCATTAGGAGCTCATCCCAGTGTCGTTTGTGTAATCCGGAAACTCAGCCCTGGTAATTACAGAGCCCAGCACTGTCCTCTTACCCCAGAGTTACTATGGCACCGTGGTTCAATCTCTTATTTTTTGTGTGTCAACACTTCGTCATTGCTTTCCAAGTTTTCCAGTGCATCACATTCATTTTGCTCATTATTTTAAGTCTCTGCAACTTATGTTAAGTATATGTTCCTTCATGAACAGCAATGATCATTAGGATATAATTCCATGTATACATGGTTTACTGATCTGCAATAAACCCTGCTCTTGTCCATGAGATTGCAAACATCCTACTGATTCCTTAGAAGTGCACCCTTGGGAGGAGGGAGTGTGCTCTGAGCAGATTGTGGTTGGCTCTTTTGGGTTGCAAATGGTCAGCTAACCCATTGCTAGTGTTGACAAATTCTCTTCAACTTGGGCCAAGGACTTTGGAAGAACTCTTGCTAATTTGCTAAAAACAGAAGGCAGCGTAGTAAAACACAGACAAAAATCAAAGGCGAAAGGAAATACTTGCCGCATCCATGTCAGTCACCTGCTTTGAAGAAACGGGACATTAATAAGAAAGACGATGATAATAGTGACATTACTAAAAGTAATAAGGATGATTATGAGCAGGATTATTATGATGGGCTATTATCTCTATTGCAGCTTAATTGTGTAGAACGCTGAGGGAGCGTGATTGAATCCAGGCTCTTCATCAACCGCGTTCTTTCCCCTCACACTCTGTAAGATAATTGCTTATTGTCTTTTCACCAATATGCATCGAAAGCCAGTCATTGAAATGAGGGGCATAATTACACAGCCTCTATAGTGCTCTATGGGTGCATTCAGTCTCCCACCAGCAACGTTAGTCTCTGTGTGTGTGTGTGTGCGTGTGTGTGTGTGTGTGTGTGTGTGTGCGTGTGTGTGTGTGTGAGTGAAGAACTGAGATATGAAAAGGTCTCCTGAAGGCCATTTTCTTAAATCTATCTTTGATCATGAGTGTGTTAATAGTTCCCCTCTGCGTTTGATCAAATGTGTGTGGTAAACCTGATAAAACCTCAAAAATGCACTGTTTTAGTGAAGTGTGGCTCTGGAACTGTGTTTACCTACGTGCCTCCTTGGTCCATGTTTGTGGTTTGTTTCGACATGGCACTTCCAGCTGTAAAGAATGCCACCCATGGCATGAGTGTGGGACTGGGTAGGTACAGTCCTCAGAGGCACGGATACAGTTAAACAGCCTGCTGAACCAAGAAGCCAGCGGTGAGAGCGGCTTTCAAAAGGACCTAGTACACCGCTTCAGCTTTTCCTTCTTATTTTCCTTTTTTAGGGTAGTCTTTATCTTTTCCAAGTTGGAGGATTACAGCTATATTAACCTTACATTAAACAAGGAAGTAATGTTATAAATAAGCTTATGAAATCAACAACATGAGGCCTGACCAATGGAGCCCATAAACACCAACTATATTTGATTTCCGTTTGAAAGGAGGGGGGGGGGGATCAAAATCTGGAAAACACAGGGAAAGCCCACAGGGCTGGGAGCCAGCTGGCCCGCGTCCAAATTACAGCTTTAACTGTGCCAAACTCAAGGCCTGCCATCTCCTCTGTTCCCCCCTTTACTCTCCCCCTCTCTCTTTATCTCTCTTTATCTCTCTTTCTTTCTCTTTCTTTCTCTGTTTCCCTCATGCTCATTTCTCTCTCTGTCTTTCTCCCATCTTCCACGGTTCACACGTTGTTGTCTTGTCCCTCTACCCAGGACTGTCAGAGGAATGTTTTCTGTCCCTCTCTCTCTCTCTCTCTCTCTCTCTCTTTTTGTCTCCTTGCGCGTGCCAAGCTTCATCCCTTCCTTTCAATTAACAATTCCGAGGAGCGACGTTCCGCCCCTCCTCCTTCCCGTATCTCTCTCCTCTCCTCTCTCTCTCTCTGCCTCGTCGACATCGCTCTGTCACTTTTTCTCAATTAGTGCTCCTGACAGGCAGCTCTACCTGCCCCTCCTCCTTTTTTTCTGCTGTCACTCCCTCCACCTTTCTCACTCTCTCTCTTGTTTCTCAGATTCTATTTACACTGGGCTATTTATTGCGGGGTCTATTTACTGGTGTGTATGGAGAACAGAGGAGTATAGCGTTTCCATTGGGGTACATGATTTGATGAAAAAATGAACAGACATAAGCACAGCATGGATGCATATGGGGCCCTCGAGCTGATCTGGCTTGCTCTAATCTTTGGGTCATCCACCATTGTGTTATAGGCTTCATTAATGCACCCTGACAGGACGTCAATAGTTTGCGATGAGCCTGCATGCTCAGTTTCTTCGTTTTGATCTATCTTAAGGTCCAATTCTTATGCACCTCCGGCTGCAGCAAGACCTACTTTGTCTGCCGGCTTCTCCTTTCCCGCTGATTGCTGGCGGCGCGAAAGCCTCAGGATCCCGTAAATCCCCTCCCCAGGTGTTGCATTGTCCTGTTCAGGCTGAGCAGAGTCCTGGATGTGCTGAATTGGCCCCTGTCAGTCACTGAGAATCCTGATCGTCTTTCTCCGAACGTCAGCATTCAGTTGCACAGCCAGGCTGCAGCTGCAGCACCTTCCGTCTCTTGTCGCGGCTGGATTAACAGCTAAACGAGCCTCCGCGCCACCCCAGTGGTGTCCGCAATCCCCACTCAGAGAAGTCCCTACCCAGCCCCGAACAGCCTGCTGCTATCGGGCACAACCAGACCGCACTGTGAAAAGGGATTATGATGCCAGGCGTCTCACACAGAGAGAAAAAACACACACACACCCCGACACACACACACACACACACACACACACACACACACACACACAAGAGCGACTGTAATGCTCGCAACACTACGCTACGATGCTGCATGGAAAGCAGAGGAAAAAAACCCTCTTGTTTAAATGAAGGCTCTTTTTTTTTTTCTTTCCTTTTTTTCCCGAATCCTGAATGAATTGGCATAAATGAGAGTGCTTATTAATGCTGACAGGCGGTGAGGGAGAAAAAAAAGCCTTTATGTAATTATCACCTTCCTTCGCTCCCTAAAAGAAAGCCAAGCCTTCCGTGTTATTGGAAAGTTGTTTATTCTGCAGCCTGAGCTTCATTAATTAAGATCTGACAATCGTGAGGCCTCTCCAAGACTCGGTCATTAAAGACTCCCATTACACATTCTTTCTCTCTCTCTCTCTCTCTCACTGTCTCTCTCTCTCTCTCTCTCTCTCTCTCTCTCTCTCTCTGTCTCTCTCTCTCTGTCTAGCCCTGTCAGTCTGTGTGTCTGTCTGTCTGTTTCCTCTTCAGTGTGACATTCAACACCGGGAAGCCACACGGCTGCAATGCTTCCCCGGCCCAAATGAACTGCGTTTGCACTTTCTGTGGTCATGCCACACACATGCCAGTGCGAGTACTTCTGACTTTCATTTGGTTTGCACCATCTTGTTTTTCTTCTCTTTTTTTCCCCCTCAGCTCTCTCTCTCTGCCTTGGGGCTGAAACTCAAGGGCAGTTCAGGCAGGTGTGAGGACACAATCCACCTGGACCTGCAGCGATGCCTTTAGAGAGGAAATGACGCTTTTGTACACATGAAATGGCCTGTTACCTCTGCATCCAATTGCAGAACACAGACATTTGTCTATTAGACTGTGGCTAGGGATCAACATGTGGTAGGCAGGTGCTGTCAGACTGGAGACACACTAGAACACCTCATGTTACAATGATCAGAGCCGTTTAGGTTTGCAACATATGGATCACTTGTAGTGATGAGGGCACAGAACTTTTTGGGGCCTAAACGCACTTCCCTCAAGTCTATTGACAGTTTAACGCACTGGAACAAATGATTGGTCAGAGATTATTCATGTTTAGGGATGAAAGATTCAGTGGATACTAGATTTGAAGATGCTGTGGAACTCTGGAGCAAAAAGCTATTGCTGTGAGATCTACGACACTATTTTGTGCCTGTATAACTTTGTTTTTTTTTTATGTTATAACTAGAGATATTCGTGGATATCGTGCCAATATCAGTAAAAGATGAATCAGAGACTTAACGGGGAAAAAATAATGAATCCAATCTAAACCTGCAACAAATCTGTCGCCTCACACAACATAGTGTCATCCGTGTGTAACACATTTCTAACACAGAAATTAACACAGGTATTAAGGTTGTACTGAAATGTAATTGTTTTATCTTTTTCCAACTTCTCTCACATTAACAGTAAATATGGAACATTGCTATCTTGGCTAAAGCTATTTTTGGATCTAACGGGTAACAGAGATGTGTGGATGAGAGGGTTCATGAGGTTAATTGTCTGGTTTTATTGCACGTTTGACAAATTCAAACTCGGATCGCTTTTTTCCTTCCATTTCTACTGTTGATCCTATTTTAGATGACATGTTACATCCTCGTTTTTTGTTTTTTGTTTTTTTTCTCTCATAAGAGGAGGAGTGTGGGTGCAAACTGGAAAGAGTGGTACTCCCACGGATTATCGTCCCCAGTCACACCAGGCTTCAAAGACGTGCATGTGAACTGTTTGCTTTTGTTGTAAACGCATCCATATGGGCTTGTTGTGCTAGTGGCAGATGCTGGAAAGTCCAGCAAGCTGAAATAAAGATGAACTCTGGCCTTTGGCTTAAACTAGGATGGGTTCTGCTGCCATGGCTCTTTACTCATTGTTTTGCGGCGTTATCTCTTACCTCAGCACCAGGGAGGCAGTGAGATTAGCTCAGTGAGAACCATATGTTTGGGAGACAAAATTCATCCATTACCCAAATCCCCAAGACTGAGCTTGTCTTGTTGTTTGCATTGCAAACCCAAATAAGAATGGCAAATATGACATCCAAAGCCCGGTGGTTATTGGTGTATGTAGAGCACCAGCTGCATTGGACCTGAAGGATTAAATCATGACCAGAATCCTAACAGCTAAAGGAAATATGGTTCAGTCACTGCTGTCTCTCCTTATCAGAGCTCCCTTCAGTCTGTCTCTCTCACTCACTCACTCTCTCTCTCCCTCGCACACACACACACACACACACACACACACACACACACACACACACACACACACACACACTCACGCTGTTCTCTCTCTACCTCACTCATACGCCGCGTTACTGCGTATACTGCGTATTCTTCCGCCGTGTGAAACCAAACTAGTTATGGGAGTGAGCGTCATGAACTCGAAACGTCGCATGTCGAGACTGTCGTAACCCGAGCACCACCTATAGTATAAAAAGTACCTTATACACATAATAAAACATATAAATACACTTCTGGAAAAAATAAGACTACAGCAAAAATGTTCAGTTTCTCAGGTTTTATCTTTTATAGGTGCAAGTATTTTCCAAATAAAATTGTGACGGTCCTGGTCAGTGGCGAGTTTTAGCCACTGCTTTTTGTTTCGGTTTTCTGGGTGGTTCTGTTCTGGGGTTTTAGTTCATGTTTTATGGCTCTGTTTATAGGGTTTTACGTTCATTGCACTGTTTGTTTATTCCTGTTCTGTTTCCCCCAGTGTCATGTCTGTTCCTCATGTGGTTTTGTGTCATGTGCTTTGAGTGTCCACCTGTGTAGTGTTAGTGCTTGTGTCACATGTTCCTTAGTTGCCACCTGTGTCCTGTTCCATCCCCATTAGGTTCGGTATTTAGTCTTGTGTGTATGTCACCCTCTTGGTCTGTCCTCCGTCAGGTGTGAGCACCCTTATGTTTGTATGCTTAGCTTGAAGCCACATGCTTGCCTCGTTTCCAAGATGCTTGGTTTTTGTTCTGGCCCACGTGCCGTTTTGTTTTCTGTTTGAAATAAACACACTGCAGAATGACGCCTTGGTGTCCATGGGGGACTAGCCCCCACGCTCGTGACAAAAATATTGTTCTTTAAAGCATAATTTTAAAGGAAATTACAATAGATCAGCACAATAGATACAGTGTTTATAGAACTTGAATAATCAAAAGAAAACATATCTCTTGTTCACTCTTTATAATTGGCAATAATTGGCAATTTTGTCATCCAGCTGGACATATCACAAGAGGAGAGTGTTTATTACAGCAGTGTTTTATATATTTCCTCATTAAATAAGATTTGATTCAGGTGATCACCTATCATTACCTTATAAAGCAGAATGCGGTGCTTGTGTAGGAATTTAACAGACACTGTCATGGAATGGTTGTCATACTCATAGAATGCTGATTTAAAAATAAATTGCAGTGATCTCTTATTTTTTTCTGGAGCTGTACAAGCACATTGCACAAAGTTCAATTCAATTCAATTTTATTTATACAGCGATTTTTACAACCAGGATGTCTCAAAGCAGCTTTACATAGTCCAGGTCCGAGCCCCTGTGAGTAAGCCGAAGGCAACAGAGGTGAGGAAAAACTCCCTCAGCCGGAGGAAGAAACCTCGGGAGGAACCACGACTCAAAGGAGGAACCCGTCCTCCTCAGGTAAACCCAGATAGAAAGGAACGAGAATAATAAATAAATAACAAGAAAATGCCTTAATGAACAGGATTATAGGCATATAGTTGATTTGACTAAGTGTCCAGAGAGGTAAATATTGTTAAAAGAGGACCTGAGAGTCCGTAGTCCATAAACATCAGGCTTAGTAGCGACAATCTACGCCAGAGCTGTAGGCAGCGGCTGCCCCAGTTTGGGGAAGGGCCAGAGTGGACCTGGGACCAGTCGAGGGCAGTTTCCCACCGGGGTCAGTCCAGCAAATGTGGAGCAGGTCCCCTCGGAGAAAACAGAGGAGAGTTAGTTCTGTTTAAATTTGCAGAAGATTATTTATATCTGTGAGGAGTGCAAGTTCATCTCTAGCTAAAGCAGCCTAGCTAGAAAGGGCAGAACCGAGAGGTATGATGGGTTTGAGAGCGCCCTGAGACACCGGCACCTCCACTCCACCGTCACAAACCTGAGTGAACGCAAGGTGTAATACGGTGACAACACCAGTGTCCCAGTTTACTTGAATTCTCTGTGCCCACTGCCTCCCAGCTCTACACCTTCCATCTAACAGGAGAAATTAAATACAAAAAGCCCAGAATGCCCCCCCCTCTCTTCCCCCTGAAGAAGCTTTCATAATTATGGGTACAAGTCAGTAGTCAGCACCTTGAGATCTGAGTGATTGTGGAGGTTCATAGTAAGTGATATGTTTACTGAGGTAATCAGGTGGGAGGCCAATTAAGGCTTCATATGTCATTTTTGTCTCAAGTAACTCTTGCTTATGTTGTTATGTTAATCTTTTGTTAAAGGGCCATTACAAAGTTTAACTGGTCTTCAGCACGTTATGTGTCACATTAGGTAGTATCCTGCGCCCCTAAAACTCATCAGAAATAGCAATTTTATATCCATTTAGCATTTTTAGCAATCACTGTTGTCACACTACAACATACTACAGCATTTATTGCACAAATACACAATTTAAACCATTAGGAGCCCCCCTCCCACTCCGACACAGAGATACACTGATGTAGAGACTTATCAAGACAGGAGTGATATTCAGGTTATTACAGGCATGATGTT
>JBBPDE010000026.1:941311-953351 GCA_037974605.1 Nannopetersius ansorgii | reverse complement strand
ACACACACACACACACACACACACACACACACACACACACACACACACACACACACACACTCTCTCTCTCTCTCTTTCTCTCTCTCTCTCCCTCTCTCTCTCTCTCTCTCCCTCTCTCTCTCTCTCTCTCCCTCTCCCTCTCTCTCTCTCTCTCTCTCCCCCTCCCTCTCTCTCCCTCCCCCTATCTCTCTCCCCTATCTCCCTCTCTTTCTCTCTCTCTCCCACTTTCTCTGTCTGTCTCCTTTTCTTTTTCTGTAATATTCATTTGCCTGTTCTCACATGCTTTGTCTACCATCATTTCTCTTGTTCTCTCTCTCACCCTTTTTTCTCCCTGTCCCCTTTTTCTATCTCTCTCCCCCTTTCTCTCTGTCTGTCTCCTTTTCCTTTTCTGTAACATTAATTTGTCTTCCATCACCGCCCTCTCTCTCTCTCTCTCTGTCTCTGCCATGTTTTTTCTGCTCACTTTCGGCTCTTCTTTCTTTTCTCCCAGCAGCCCCAGGGTACCCTCGCTTCTCAGGGAGTCTAGCCCACACATTCCTTCCCATAAGCCATTTGGATCACCATGCCAACAGTGGCGTCCTCTATGGGCAGCACCGTTTCTATGACACCCAAAAAGGTAGGCAGATTAAGAAACAAACAATGTAATGAGGAGCACTGATTATTCTCTAGTATGTTTTCTGTCTGTCCTCGTTTCTTTTATTAAAACCTTCAACAAAAATATAGTGTAGTCCTACAAATCCAGTACCCATGGGAAGCTGTTTGTGCTGTGTGGAGCCCTGAATTATTGACGATCTTGTTTGATCTTCTTTGCAGAGAACTTCTATTTAAGAAGCCTTCCATCCCAACCCCCGCTCATCTCAGCCAATCATGGCATTCCACCCATGTCAAGGACAGGGCCTGGCCACCCCCAGGGCTCGTGCAGTAGAGAAACTGGAAGTGGGATGAACTTGCACAAGGGCCTTAAGGAAGCCAGCATAGACAGAGGCGTGGTCTCAAGCGCAAAGGACAAAGACAGGCAGAGTAGCAAACAGGAGTCTAAAGATCGCCATCCTCACAGCCACCATCCGCAGCCCCAGCACCATCACCCCCATCAGCCTCAGCATCATCCTCAGCATTCTATTTCCATGGAAGATGTTAACGGCCGGGCCTTGGAGAGACACAAGGCTTCTGTGCTTATGGAGTACAAGGACCATTCACAGAGTATGAATAAGCCTCTCAGTGCCTGTCTGCTCAATGGTAAGATGCAGATTGTTGACTCTGGGGCTGGAAATGGGGTCGGGGCTGGAGCTGGGTCCAAGGGATCTATGGCCAGCTGTGGAGGAGAGGGGATGGTTAGGGGTGCTGGAGGCACAGCAAATGCGCAGGCCAGACATATGGGCCACAGCAACACTGGACGCTGCACTAAAGAAGCAGCGAGTGGGGAGATGAGAATAAGTGAACAGCCTGCATCAGATTGTCTGGAAAGGGGCCAGACACTGCACCAGTCTTTGACCTACTCTGTGCCTCCTCCTTTGTCCATGGGCTCAGCCCCTGGTGGGGGGCATCCAGGCGGCTTTCACTGTTTACAACTTCACCCAAGCCATCCACACCATCCACATCACACACATCACCCACACCACAGCCACCACTCGCACCATCACCCGGACTTCTTCTGCCCTCCTCCACCTGCCCCCATAGCCAACCCCTCTTCACATGAAAAAGGGATTGGCAGTGGAGGAGCAAGAGAGCCTAAAGTAACTGGACCCACATTTGTGCCATCAGTAGGCCATCTGGGGGATAAAGTTGGAGGCCCCTTCCAGCTGGGAAACCCTGAGTGCCAGGGGGTGGGAGGTGGGGGAAATGGTTCCAAGGACAAGGCCATAGAGAAGGCCAGTGGGGGTGGGGGGCATCCTGGGAACTGGCACCGAAAACAGCAGGAGCAACAACAGCAGCAGCAGCAGCAGCAGCAACCACCACCCCAGAAGCAGCATCCCTATAGAAAAGCAGAAAAAGCTCCAGACTGGATGCACAACAGTCATCATCACCTACAGCAGCAGCAGCAGAGTCATGCCCAGCAGCATCAGGCTGTGCGCTCCCGCAGCGCAGACTGCATTAACAGCATGGATCCAGATGTCTATAGGCCTGCGCTGGCACAGGAGCCCAAAACTGGCCATCCTTTAACTCACCC
Organism: Nannopetersius ansorgii; assembly: GCA_037974605.1. Lineage (NCBI taxonomy): Eukaryota > Metazoa > Chordata > Actinopteri > Characiformes > Alestidae > Nannopetersius > Nannopetersius ansorgii. The sequence goes on along the minus strand of JBBPDE010000026.1, from coordinate 951,184 downwards.
CAGTAACATCAACTCCCAGACATATAGGGACTGTTCACACACTGGACCTCCGCCCAACGCTTCGCCTCTTGCTGGGAAGACCATGGCTCAGCAGGCACCTGGTGGCGGAGGTGGGAGCTGCTCAATGCAACGAGAAGGCCAGAAGGTGGCCCGCATCCGCCACCAGCAACATGGCAGGACAGCTTCAGATGGTTCCTCATCAGAGCTGAACCAGACCAGTGGAAGTCAAGAGATGAAGCGGAAAATGGACATGTCCCCATATGGGTACAACAACAGTGGGCAGCACCATTCACATCAGCAACCTCCTGTACCAACCTGGGCCATGCACCCCCACCACGTCCACCCAGAGGAGGACCAGCGCAAGGCTTACATGGAGTCTGTCAATGGAGCTACCAACGGCAGGCAGCAGCCTCAGCTGCACCAGTCGGCAAGAATGGGTCCTCCACCGACTCTCCCAGCCCTCCCTGCTCCTGCACAGACCCAACAGGAGGCTTTAGGATCACAGGGCGAGGGCAATGCCATGAAGAACCTTCTCAAATACAGCAACCAGCAGCAGCCTCTTCTCTTGTCCCAGAAAAGCCCATTTGGAGGTCTGGGAAGCCTCAAAACAGGACCCAATGGAACCAACTGCACCTTGCAGACGAGCAAACCTGCCCTACCTTCCAGGAAAGGCCCAACCAATGAGAGTGAGCGGCCTGACTGTGGAGGACGGAGCAGAGACATGGGAGAAGCATCTCATGTAGAAGGTGAAGTGCGACAACCTCCCATTGGTATTGCAGTTGCTGTGGCACGGCAGAGAGAACCAACGTGTCGTCCACCTGACAACCACCCGAGCAGCCGCCAGGGACGGGTCCACTCTACTATGAAAGGTAAGCATGAACTTTAACCCATAAGGTGCTACCTAAACAAACAGGAGAGCAGGAAAGCAGCCCTGCTTGTTTGCACATGACCCCTGTAAGACCTCGCTGATGAAAAATAAACATCAGGACTTGCCAAGACCTAAAGTGGAAACTGTTTTTCCTGCCACTCATTTAAATACTTGTGCAGAGAGATAAGGAATATATGTGACGCTTTGTTGCTAGGGTGCCATGCAGCAGTTTCTGTACAGACCAGTTTGTTTATAGAACGAATTTAGAGGGAAAACTTAAAGAAGAATTAAAACATTTTTCTCGTTTAGGTGCTCCACGATCCATGTATCCTTCAGATTCACCCGGAGATGAGGAAAGGAAGAGAATGAGTGGGGAACACATTGGTCATCCGTGCCTGGACAGGGAGAGAGACACATTTATCAGGTAAATAACCCATCTCTCTTCACTCTCTCTCACACAGACACTCTCTTTCACTGGCAACCTTTCACCTTCTTCCCATCTGTGTTCTCAGGGATAACAAGGAAAGGGTAGAATTTGCACGGATCCATCCTTCCAACAGTTGCCATGGTGACCTCACCTCTCATATCATGGTGCCAGGTGGTAATTCTCTACAGTCGGGCCAATTAGGGGACCCCGCTGCACACGCCCATTCTGCTCACCACCATTGGATGCCACGCACAGGAAGTCCCTCCCTCTGGATGACTGGCCATTCCTATGGTATATGATTTAAGAAAGTATCCAGAATGCAAGCTTGGGATAACAGTGTTAAGTTTATAGCTATGTATGGCTGTATGTGTCACATTCTGCCTTGTATCTGCATTACTTTCTCTGTGGTTTCATTATTTTGATTCTCAGCTCATCCTTGGTCCTTCCCCTTAATCAATGTATTCACTTTGTTTTAGTCCATATCTCCACCCTTTTCCCTGGTGTTTCATATTCTGACCTAGTATATGTGTCCCTGTCACTGTATTTGTTCTTGTCCTTCATCTGTAACCTTTCCCATGTCTTTAGGTTATTGTACAGCTATTTACTCATATTTTCTTTGTTAGTCTGTTGTAATAAAGTCTGTGTGTGTTTGCATTTGTGATCCCTTTAACCCATCCACATGCCAGTTGTTACAGTGTGATAGTACTAGAACTCAAAAAGGAGTACAGCAGACTGTTACAGAAAGGCATCTTGTAAAGTTGATAACCCTTTATTTTACCACACGGCTCATCTTCTCTCGCTCATCTTGTTGCTCAGGCATCAGCCACACTGCGCTCCACCAGAATCTTCCCCCAGGTTTCTCTACAGCCATGCCTGCTCCGCTCCAGCCTGTACTGCCCTTGCCCCAGGATCCCTCCGCACAGCTGGTGGTGTTGCCCAGTGAGCCGGCCTCCCACCCAGCCACTCATCACTTAGGTAATGGGAAATCCTTTTCTGATCTAATGTCAGACATTTGTTTGGATCTGTAGCTGTTGTAATTGTAACTGTTTGCAATATTTGTCATTTTTAATGGTTCATATTTCATGAAAATGGCTGTAAAGTGCACCACTGTTTACAGGAAAGATGTTGCTCGTGGTGTTTTGGGGTTAGCTAATGGACAAAACTTGTGCACAAACTCCCCCTGAATACAGCTATTTCCTGTGGACCACCTGCTCCAGTCTGTGTAGGGATAGTCGTCGTCTGGATGGGTCAGAATGCCCCCTCCCCAAACTACTCTCACACAGAGGCTGTGTGTGCTATAACACACTGGAGGAAGAGCTTCTTTGGACTCTGAGGTCTACACAGGCCTGTGCTCCGCAAACAGGCTGTGAAATTTAATTAGCTCTCTGTCCTCGACAGAGCTCGCTTCCTTCCGCTCTCTGCAGGAATCCAGGCTGAGTCAGGAAGCGCATCCACAAAACTCTTCCCCCGGGAAACATTAGCCAAGCTGGGTTAACATTTCAGAACAAAGGTCCATGGTGTGTTGAGGATGGCGGGGGGATATTGAGCACGGAGGGTCAGGGTGGATGTGTGAGTTCATAAGAGCTGTGTGAAACGCAGAAGAGTTAAAAAACACATTGGGACCCCGAGTGGCGTGGGCTGGGGATGTGTCATAGTCAGTGTGCTCAGCTGTCTCTGACCCGCAGCGGGTTCCCTGGCGGGATCCCATAGCAGAGGCAGCAGCTCACTAACATGGGAACCAGGAGCTCTTCTGGACTACATGCTTCAACATAGGCCCACTGTGGCTTTTAGAGAAGAGGGGTTTAAGGGGCAGGCCTGGGTTGATTGCTCGCAGAGGCAAAAATGCTGCCAAATCCCAGGCAGTGGCCTTTAGCAACTTTTTTCATCCCATGTTCTATCAGCGATTTCTCCTCATCATCATCACCAACACCATCATATAGTATCTCATCGCTCGAACATTCCAGAAAGCTCTTGGCACAGTGTGTGTGTGAGAGAGTGAGAACGTGGGAGTGCTTCTGTTTGGGTGAACAGCCCTGCTCCCATGCCCTTAGTGTAGGCTGTGTTTGTGTAAGAGAGAACAGAGAGCTGCATGTGCATACGTGTCTGTATAAAAATGGGATTTTGGCAGTGGTGATGGATTTGTGAGTGAGAAGTATATGCATTAATAATCTCTGATCTCAACACAATAATATTACCCTAACTGTCTCTCGCTCTCTACCTCTCTCGTTCTCTCTGTTTCTGTCTCAATCTCTCTTTGATTAGACGTGATGGAGCAGCCCGGTCTATGGCCCCCGGTGTACAGAGCCCGAGGGCCACCCTCCCACATGCAGCATCCTGCTGTGTACTCTCGCTCCCAGTTTCTACGGCAACAGGAGCTGTATGCACTCCAGCAGCATCAGCAGCTGCAACATCAGCAACATCCTAGCCATCAGCAGCAGCCTCAGCCACCACAGCAACACAGAGGATCACACAGCATAGAGCTGCAGCACAGAAACTGTCACAACCAGGTAACACACAAAACGCCCGTTTGACATCCTCACTGTTTGCAGAAACTCACACATGTGACCAGGTAACCTTCTTTACTATGCAGATTAGTGCCCAGAATTCTGTTAGGAATGTTTCAGAAAGCTTGTCTTCCAGTGAATGAAAGTTAGTACACACCAATGTACATTAATGGCATTTGGCAGATGCTCTCTTACAGATTAATCATGTTGCACAAGCATGTGAATTTGGCATTGGGGTCTTGCTCAGAGACTCTGATCAGAATAGTGTGGTGTGCCTGCCAACACTTGCCCCACTCTATCACATGGAGGAGTACTATGCTACCATCACCAATTAACAGCATCTCAGTTGTATACTGCCCTCTGCTATTATCTATCAATTGATTAACAGCAGTGGGCCTACTCTTTAAAGTGTTTATAGAAGTCTGTGGAACATTATATTGCTAGAACACTTGGACTCTTTTCAGGGAGCATGTGTTTGACACCTGACGCCGAGAAAGAATGTTCTCCTCTTCATGGAGATCTACAGATGTTTTTGTGCAGAGGGGAGTAAACAGCATTTGGAGCCAGTGAATCATGAGTGTTCATTTGAGAAATCCCCCTATCAAACCACAACAGCTCCCATGGCTCCAAAAGTTCCACAGAATCTTTGAACGATTCAAGGGAGTTTCGGTCTTAGTATCATGCACAACACAGTGTCGCATGAGGAGACCAAGTGCAATTGTATCACGGCTCCAAATCAATAGACATCGGAGTCTGCATTTATTCCTGATTCGGCAAGTGTGCTTCTATTGATAAGTGACTTGGCAGCTTCATGCATTTGTTAGCTTCCTGCTAGCCAAATGGTTCAAATCTCTTTCTGACATCTGGAGAAATATATAGATCAGAAAGTGCTTTATGGACTCACTGTTACTCTTACTCTGCCTTAATCCTGCAACAGATGCAGAAGAAGCCAGAGGAGCAAAGCATGGAGTTGGAAGACATCCTGTCCGAGCCTAGGACACCCAAACCTGCCAAGTCTTACACCTATGGCCCATCAAACCAGACCTCTTCGCCTCCCAGGGCCTCTGCTGTACACCTGTCGCCATGTTGCCAGTCGCCCTGTATGCACCCTCATCCAAAAAGCACAGCCTCCACCCCTTGTCCTACAGCTAGCCCGGCTGCTACTGTGCCTCGGTCCCCTGCTATTAGCCCCGCTCCGTCACAGTTGCCCAAAGCTGCAGAGTCCCAGGACAAGAGGGCAGAGGGGCAGCCTCCACAGGACTACCCCCAGTCTATGGAGCCAGGTAAGAATAGACTGCATCACTGATATAGACCTGGATGTAGCTTCATGGTTTTATATTGTGTGCTTCTGACAGACATGCTCGAAAATGTGCTGACAAGTAGCATTGTAATGTACGTTGTGTTTCAAAGAAATAACCTGAAATCAGTCTTTGTCTGCCCATTTGTTTATTCTTTTTGTTGTGCGAGTCATTCAGCTTCCAAAGCAAAAACTCAATTTCTATATGTAGATCAGTATATACACCAAACCTCTTAGCACCCGTGCAGGACCTTCTTGTGCTGCTTTTAGACTCTGCAGCTCTGTGTGGGTGGCTACACTGGCAAGTGCATGATTGACTAAGCCACGGAAAATGGCCGACAGCTCAGCTCCCAAGCTTTACCCGTCACCTCGGTAATGATGAGAAACACTTCGTCCAGGGCCTCCACTCCAACCACCTCCCTCCCAGTCTCCACCCTTTTCATCATCATTAACACCTCGCTAAGCGCTACAGTGTGCCAGAGGATATAAAAGTGCCAGAGCAGCTGAGGAAATGCAGCAGCGCTCTACTTCAGAATTACTCCCCAACAGCTCTACTAATGCCAAGTACTAATGCAAAGATCAAGGCAGGGTTCTACTAATGTGGTTCCAGCACATGCTGACCTTTAGTCACAGTGTTTGGAAGGGACAAATAAAGAGGAATTCTACATGGTGTAACCATATTTAACCATAATTAGTATCTAACAGTAATTCAGTGTGGTGTTTAAAAACACTTGGATAAATTGTGGAAGGAACTATTCGTTTGTAATTGAATAATGTGCTCTGTTTGTGAAACTGTCTTCAACTGTTGGACTTTTGTAATTTGCTTCTTTGCCACAGATCTCCCACCAGAGTTCACCTATCCTGCAATCACCATGGGATACAGAGGAGGGCCCTCTCCTCAGGATGTACGACTGGCAGAGCCGGCTGAGCTGGAAACCATTCCAGTGGAGCCTGTTGAGCATGTCCCTGCCCCTCTCTCCAGCCTTGGAGAGGGACTTGAATGCCATGCAATAGTGAGGCCCATCCCGGAGTCCCAGCTGCCACTGGAGGAAAAGAATGAGGAAGTGCATCTGATGGAAGAGCAGAGAGAACATGTGTTGGAGCAGAGCAAGGAGCCAGATCCGGGGGAGGCTGGGAGCTGTTGTGAGCCTGTGGAGCAGGAGCAAGGAGAGGAACAAGCTGCATTGCTCATCTGTCCCACTGCTGAAGCTTCAGTCTGTGAAGCAGTGCACTGTCCTATCACTCGAGCAGAAGAACAAGTCCATAATGATGACTCTGTCATAACCTGTGAGAAGGAAGTGACTGAGGTCCTTCCAGAACAAGATGATGAAGGGGTTCCTGAGCTGGAAGCTCAAAGAGTTCAGACAACACCCGATCCAGAGCATTCATCTACTCCAGACAGTTCGGTTGAGCTCCAGTCCAACACAGCCACAGCAGAAGGAGCAGTAGAAGGAACAACAGAGGAAGCTCAGGAGGCAGACCGCGGGCAAATCATGTCCACCCCACCATCTCCTGCCCATGCCTCTCCTTGCCCTCAGACCCTTGTGCCAAGTTACTGGAGCCTAGAGCTCCTGATTGCTGCAGCCTTCTGTGGAGATTGCCCTCCACCTTCCCCACCCCCTACAACTCCTCCTCAAGACTGTGGAGGCCAGTTCTACCCCAGCACACATGGCATTGAGCTCCTAAGTGAACTAGCTGATTTAGAGCTTCAGCAGAATCATCACAATGCTGGAAAGAGTGAAGGTGAGCAAGAATAATCCACAATACTGAATAATCCACAAAACCCTAAATTACCACTCCATGCGTAATCTTCTCGGGCACATATTGACTTCCACTTCAGTCTGCTTGAGCCTTCTTCACTTGAAAAGAAAGCAGTTTAGGACTGGGTTACTTCTTAGGAGCAACTAGAAAGCCTGTACTAATGATGATAGCCCCAAGGGAGAGGTGAAACCAGGCTGCTGCTATTACACTCTATCCTGAGGGAAACAGATCTGTGCCTATTGTTCTGTAAACCTATTTGATCTGTGTACTCTTTGCAAAACGAAGCAAATACAGTTATTTGTTCTTCCCCTTTGAACAAGACATGGTCTCTAATAACTTGGTTTGCAATCACAAAAGCAGCCGGTGTTTTTCTCGAGCAATGCCAGGGCTAATTAGCCCATTAGCACTTTGTTACGAACATGCTTTAAAAGCTACCCTTATACGAACACACTTCTTTATTCATGCAAAAGGATGTTTTGTGTTTCTGCGGAGCATTTGGATGCATTTTAAATGCATTTAACTAGTCCCAGAAGGTTCCTCTTGGAAATGTTCTAAATTGCCTTGTCTTTTATTGTTGTTGCATGTTTGAAAAAGGCATATACAAAACAAAATGCCTCAGTTGCAATAGACAAAGCGATGTGTCTTATACATTATAGATGGTCCTTGTTTGTCCATGTACCTACGTAAGTAGTACTTTCATGCATGACAAATGATGGTTCAGCTTTTGCAGAGCATGGTTTATATGTGACATAATAGTTCTTTTAACAATAACAACAGCTGTAATAAAAAGAACAATCACTTCATCACGACAACTCAGAGAAATCAGCCCTACCATTGACTGGTGGCACAATCTGTTGAACAGATCTGTCTATAGACAATCAGTATGTTTACATCTCTCGTCTTTCCCTAAATTACACAGGAGAAGAGCAGTTAATTTTTGACCTTCATAGCCTAGCTACCCTGGCAGCTGCCCGTGCTCTGGAGTTGGGCTCCAAGGAAAACAGCATGGCAGAAGCTGAGAAGCAGTTTCCAGCCAAGAGGACCTTCAACCTGCGTCGGAAATGTAATTGGACCCCTCGCCATGAGCCGGTATTAAAATCTGTTTTTTATACCAATGGCTTTGACACTGGTGTTAACTGTTTTCAGCTTGGTGTCAGTCAACATTATCTTACAGTTATGTTCAGTCTGGTCTGATAGCATATGCCCTTGTTGACAGGTGTGTCCTGTAAAGGGCGCTATGGAAACTATGGATGGGCAAGAGTTGGCTATGCGGGTGAGATTAGCAGAGCTACAACGACGCTACAAAGAGAAGCAAAAGGAGCTAGCCAAGCTGCAGAGAAAGCATGACCACCAGTAAGCACTGCTTTCCAATTTCAATGTTTCTAAAAAGCCACGAGTGCAAGCTTAAGCGCTCTGATTCAGGAAGCTGTCGGTCACGTTTAAGTCGCACTTCGTGATAAGTCGCTTAGGCAAACGTTTCTTTGCGTTTTCTCCAGGAAAGAGGAGACTCCTCGAAGTCCGGCACGCCGTGGTCCTGGCCGACCACGCAAGCGGAAATCCACCCCAGGCCTGGGGCATGTGGCCCCCCCTGAATCACAGAAGAAAGTCAAGTAAGCAACTCATGCCTCCCCTCCTCCTCCCCATCCAAACGTACAGATAAGCCCTTCATATCGACACAATCCTGCAGACTGCTCCCAGGACTATAAACAGGAAACATGCAAACTTGTCTGACCTCAGAAAGGAAGTCCAGTTTAGCCTTATCTTAACCTAATCAGCGCTGATCCTGAATTGCATTACATGACAAGCCAAGGGAGCACACTGGGTTTGTAGAGCTTCAGCTCTTTATGAGCACTGTGCAGTGTTTGGGTTTGAGTAAAACCAGCACCTAAACATGCACACACACACACACACACACACACACACACACACACACACACACACACACACACACACACATATATATATATATATAAAATCTCTCCCTTCTTCAGATATCCCTCCATTCTCACCTCCTATTTAATTCCACTATCAGAGGTTTAGCGAAGCATCTGTTGTCTCTCACCCATGAAACAAGTGGAAGACAAAAGCGCTTCTTATCTCCAGCTTCCATGTTAGCCCTCAGGTGGTCTGAGTGATGTCTGGCCATGAATTCAAGGCAAAGATACCGCTTGACCACAATCAGAACTGTTTGCTTATGTATGTAAAGCCATTGCTGCAGTTATAAATCTGTTTGAAAGCACAAAGTAACCCAGTCAGGAGTGTGAATGACATGCTTTGCGGTTAGCAACCACTACTGGCTTAAAATAAATACAGCTTCAGGTCACATGTCTGGGGCTCAGTTCTCGTGTTGGAGCTAATCTGAATCTTTAGCCACTTATCCATCCATCTAAAATGCTCCGAATTTCATTCGTCAGCCTTTACTGGAGGTGTTGAAAGGCCCAAGTGAGCTGGGATGAATTTTGAACGAATTTTATTTAATTTTTATAATTAAAAAGGTGCAGTTTTGGGCTAACAGGAAATTCTCTGGGTAAAAATAAACAAAATAAAAGTCCTGTTGTCTTGTCCTTATTAAAATCTTTATTAAATCAAGAGGTCGTCCCTCCTGTTACGACACAGTGCTTCTAATTAGACTTTTAAACCTCTTTTGAATATTTAACATGTTCATCCATATCAAGCATATCGCTGATGGACAATAAACAAAGCGAGAACTTTGCAAGAGAAGACGATAATTCTCATGTTAGAATCAAATGTTTGCATCTGGAGCATTTCTACTGGTTGTTTGGTCTGAAAATCTTTGCTAAATGTGCTCAGGTGAGATGGAGAACAACAAAAACAAACAATCTATCACCCCTGTTTTACACTGGACTCGTGTCTGCTGCGGTGCGACTGCGGTGCGACTGCAGTGCGACTGCGGTGCGGCTGCGGTGCGGCTGCGGTGCGGCTGCGGTGCGACTGCGCTGCATTTCCATTCCGTTCGAGGTCATGCACCAATTCGCACTGGACGCGTTTGTGGTCC
>JBBPDE010000026.1:930263-941211 GCA_037974605.1 Nannopetersius ansorgii | reverse complement strand
CTAAATGCTGTAAAAAAGTCATAACAGGGTCAAAGAACTGGCAACCTTGACAGAAAGCTGGGAGTCTACAGTGGGTCGAGGCGCAGGGCGGGACAGGGAGACAGTCCAGGGGTCTCGTTTATAAAAATTCATGTAGAACTCATACTAAAAGTGTACATACGACGAAAAGACAAAAATGGCGTCCGCAAAGAAAAAGTCGGCTTTATGAAACCGTGCGCGCGCACACCTGCAACAAAACACGCTTTATAAATCGCACGCTATCTGGGATTGTTAGCACGTGAATTTGCGGCACGTTCCGCCCCCGATACGCCCCCGTTCAACCATACACGGTAAATGCAAATCATCTCATGAATATTTAAGCGTCCGATTTAAACCTGAAAAAATGTCAAAAGAAAAATAAGAAAAGTTCTAAAACTGAAAAAGATTGTCTGGTGCTCACAGTAGTGGCGTGACAAAGAGAAAAAAAAGAAAGGCAGAGTAATATCAGGAAGTTAAAAATATGTTCATTAAATATAAAGGCGCAAATACACACACACACACACACACACACACACACACACAAACACACATATATATATGTGTATATATATATATATATATATATATATATATATATATATACACAGTATATAATTTTTGGGGGTAATTTTTTAAACTTTATACAGTTCAATTGTATGACAAATGTCGGTCAAACTAAATAAATACAAATAAGTAACTTGCATATTAAGATTTAAACACTTTAAATTAATCAAGGTTTATTGTTTAACAAATTGATTCAAATAAATCTTAATAAACAGACACTTAAGCAATAAATTAAACAATAAAATCATAAATCATAACTTAATTAAATGTATATGCTATAATATGGTTTTTTATATTAGACTACAATTTTCTTGCATAAATTTAATACAGTATAATTTTATAAATGAAACATTTTAAATTACATGTATTAGAATACATTTTATATACAGTCAATTTTGAGAATTTGGAGATTTATTCAAAACTTAACATGGTCACAAATAATTTTTTCACCGTCAAAACTTACTTAAACATAAAAGAAAAAATCTTCATTGGTTGCCTCAGAGGTCTCCTACATTAATATCTGACATGTTTCTGTATTTGGGTCTTACATGGTTAAGTACATTAGTAACAATTAACAAATATAATACAAAAACAACAGAACAATCACTGTTTACTCAAATGTTTAATAAATATGCTGAAATATGACCTTAAAGAGATTTCCACCTCTCTACCATGGCTGGCTTTAAAAGTGTGGATTAAATAAAAAATTGAGTCGAATGATATATTTTACTATTATAACTCATTATCATAAATTTGTGATTCAATATGTGAAGCTGAATGTATGGTGTATTACTCACCAGCATAAGGAATGATTATATATGTACTAATGCCACTCACGTTTTTGCTCACCCTCTTCACCCACGGTTGCATTTTCCCCCAGAATGTTCATACGCATGGGTCAGAGTTGGAGTATATGCGGACATTCTGCCGTCAAGTTTGTTTCTATAGATCGCATCGTATGCGTAGGAAGAGGCGTATGCATCTTTTAGGTCCCGTTTTGTGTGTACGCAACGGTTATAAATGAGACCACAGGTGTTCAGGAGGGACAGACAGGGCCAGAGTAGAGGAATGATTTAAGAGCAGTTCGTTCTTATCCATGCTCTGCTTTGAGTGGTGGGTCTGCATCCATAAGGAGCCATCAAGACGGTCAGACAGTCTTCTGTGACCTTCTGGAGGTGGATGGAGGACACGACCAGGCCCCATCAGTGAAGACGCGTGAACTCGTCCCTGAACTCTCTGATCTACACCGCAATCAGAAGCGGACCAAGAACAGAACCTGGGGGCACGCCGCCGGCGAGGCTGCTGCTCTGTCAAGGTCCTGAAGGTCAGATGCTGCGCTGTCCAGGTCATGAAGGTCAGATGTTCAGGGCTGACAGCATCTGCCTGGACTTCAAGGCAATTATGTAAACCTATACTGCGTTTTTTAATCAACATTAATGGAGTGAACCAAGAGTCTCCAGGAACCAAGAGGACAAAATATTCTGTAACAAAGCATTTTATTAAGATTTCTTCAGATTCATGTTCATAATTTTTACAGCAGTTTATGTACAATTATCGTTCATAACAGGTCACAGTAGAGGAATTCACGAAGGTGTGTACACTTAGAAACATTTGGGGGGGGGCATGAGGGGTCACAGGGAAACACCAGTTAATGTTACTGCATCAGATTTCAGAGTTAATACCTCATGCTGACTGAAGTGTGTATAATATACAGTGTTTACATATTTATATTTTTCTATAATTTATTGATGTTTATGAATCAGAGACCACACTAGAGTCACTCTCTCTGTTGCCACGGTGATTAAATCCCACAGTGCTCTTCTGGGGTGGGGACCTGAGGAGGGAGGTAGATCCACAGTAGATATCAAGGGGTCAATGTGAAGGGGTCGATGTGAGGGGAGTGTAGAGACGGTTTTAGAGCTGAGAGCAGAACAGTACAGTTTAGAACCCTGAGGGTCCTAGAGGGCGCTATAGAGTACAGAAATCAACACACACTCCACATCTCTCTCTCTCTGATTACAGAGAAATAAAGTCTCTTGGCCCCTCCCTCTCTCCGCCCAGGGCAGGTGGGAGTGGCCTGAAATGTTCTCTGGTAAAGAATGAGCGCATATAAAACCTTTAGAACTGAAATGGTGCGTTACAGCAGTGGTTTTACACAGTAAAGTCTGGAGAACGGTTTAATTCCCCTGTTTTATTTTAGCACTGAAGCGACGAGGCTAACCTCAGACTAGCCTGAGACTTCATCAGCTCGGAGTGTGAAGGTGACAGTGTTTTGACTGTAATCCTGAATCTCTAACCTGCAGCTCATCAGTCCTGAATCTTCAGATCTCACCGGAGTGACGTGGCGCTCTAATGGAGCCGCCATCGCGTGGAGGCTTAAGCACTGAGGTAGCATCATGCTAGCTGGTGGGGTCTAACCTTGTTAGCTGTTAGCATCGTAGTTCCAGTGCTAAAGATAAAGAGGCCCGTACAGAACACACCCCACCCCCCCAGGAGAGACAAACAGCATCTGAACCAGGATCAGCTCCAAACAGACACTGAAACATCAGAGCAAATTAAAGACATACAAACTCAAACAAAACCTCAGACATTTCTTTCAGGTCATTAATATTCAGCGGCTTTACAACAGTCCCATGTCAGTTTTAGTGTCTGTGGAACCAGTTAAAGGGGAATTCCTATCAGAATTGTTATAGTGGAGGTGAATGGAACCAGACGTCAGTTAAAGGGGAATTCCTATCAGAACTTTTACAGTGGAGGTGAATGGAACCAGAATGGAATGTCTGCCTCTAAAAGCTCCTCACAGAAAGTTCTTCATCAGATGGTTCTGCTGGTGCTGCCTGATGCGTGAGACGTTGTTCTACCAGAGTTCTGAGAAGATTTTGGTCCTAAAACTAAAGGGATACATGCAGGGCGTTGTGAGGTAAAAAAATCCCCAAAGAAAAGAGATTTAGTTCAGATTTACTATTTTACACCATCAACATCCATATAAACACTCAGAGACACGTGGAGCTCCACTGGGGGGACAGAGAGTAAAACGGCTGGATTAGTGTTGGAGACCATTCACCTCCACTATATTAGTGTTTTGGTGACAGTTGGTTCCATTCACCTACACTATATTAGTATTTTGCTGACGTCTGGTTCCATTCACCTCCACTGTTTTAGTTTTGGAGATGTCTGGTTCCATTCACCTCCACTATATTAGTGTTGGACTTTTCCGTCTACATGGCAGCCGTACTAAAACAAAGTGCCGGCATCACCCTGTTGGGCCTCACCAGAAGGCTGGACGACATCCGAGCATGCCCCACCCTCCATGGGGGAGGTGTCGAACACAGACGCTGCCCCCAGGGCGTCGGCTTCTTGCTTGTGTGCTTCGGGGAAAAGATTAGTGTAAGCGTCACTTTCAGCAATTAGCAGCTTCAGCTTGGGGATCCAGCTCTTCCGGACCACCCGGCGGGCGTTAGTGCACATATCTGCCGCGATCGCGTTCATCTCACTCTCCTTAAACCCCGGAGCAAAGTTCTGGCAGTAAACTGGAGGAAACAGGAGAAAATAAGACAGTTAGACACTCTGACTGACAGAGAGATGGAGGGACAGACGGATGATCAGGGGGCGTTGGTGACTCACACTTGACAGCGTGCAGAACTCGGTTGTCCAGAGGTTTTCGGTTTGGGTCGTTAGTAGACGAGCGAATCCCCGTTCCACAGCTGTTGGCCAGAGTACCCCTAGAGAGAGAATATTAAAGTATAAAATAAAGCACTATTAATGATCCGCACACATTAATAACGACTCCTGCGGTACCGGTCGAAGAAGGCAGCCAGCAGGCGGCGCAGGAGGACTTTGTGTCGCGTTCCGGCGCTGATATGGCAGTTCATCAGCTGCGCCCGCGAGATAAAGATGCTGGTACCAGACACCAGCTCCAGCTTCTCTGTGGGCTCGCCCTCCTCGTACAGGCGGGGGTGGCAGCGGTTTCCGATCTGCGAAATGAGCTCCGTTGGCAGGGAGGACAGTTCAGGCCGCACCCGGAACCCCCGCCCCCGGGTCTCCACCGTCAGGTGGTCCGGCAGGGAGTCCACCCTCTCACCAGCTAAAGCACACACATAAAATTAGCAGTCTGTTCCCAACCCTAATCCCCACACCCACCCTAACCCACAACCCTAACACCTAATCCCAACACTAATCAACACCCAATCACAGTTTCATCCTGAAACTCCTGAACTCATTAAAGGCGGACGTCTTGTTTAGAGAGTAGATTATAAAAGAAAGTGTTGCTAAACATTCTGTGCCATATTTGTGCTATTACTATTACAAACATTGTATTATGGTGTTCCTCAGGGCTCCATTTTGGGCCCATTCTCGTTTTTGATCTGAACTGTATGTAAATGCCTTTATTCAGGTAAATCTGTACAGTGTGACAGGTCAAAAGAAGTGAGTGAGTGTGTGTGTGACCTGTGCAGTGTGTAGTAAAGTGTGTGTGTTTACCGGAGGTCCCCATGTTCATCATGCTGTACATGGTGTACATGTTGCAGATCTGCCTGTACTGCTCCTCAACTGCTTCATCCGTCAGCTCCTCCTCTTCTTCGTCATCATGGCAGGAGAGGGGCGAGTCACTGGTGTACATGCTCAGAGCGCCCGGACTGGTGGCCCCCGGGGTGCCCCCCGGAGTCCCCCCCGGAGTGACCCCACTGTTTCCGCCACTGCAGCTGTAACTGTTGTTGTTGTTGTTATTGTTGTTGTTGTTGGCTGTGGTGCTTCCACCCAGCATCGCTGCACCCTGGGACAGGGCTCCTCGTGATACCTCCTGCGAGAAACGAGGGGCCTTTCTAGTGCCCCCCCCTCCTTCTCCTATCGCACCCCCACCCCCTTCGCGCCCCTCCCAGAGCCGCTTGGCGACCGGCATGCAGACCACCGAGTACGGAGATGCCTCCTGCTGCTGCTCAGCCTTCACCCTCGACACCAGTGAAAGAGGCGTGAGACAGGGGGCAGGGCGTCCAGCTGTGGTGGCAACCACGGCCCCTCCCACAGCTCCACCCACAGGGCTCTGGGGCGCCGAGGCCAGCGTCTCCTCGATGAGCAGACCCTGTGAGTCGCAGCTGGGGGAGCTGACTTTGAGGAAGAACTCTGTGCCCTTCTCCATGATCTGCTGGATCTGAAGGAAGCCAGCTGTGTACATGAGCAGAAACTGGTCTCCAACGTTCATGCTGAGCTGTCCCGTGTAGCAGAAGGACAAGATCTGCTGGAAGCTCTGCGGCTGCACGGCCGGTGGCAGCTCCACCAGCGAGGCTTTGGCGCCGGAGTTGAAGAGGTCGCGGAAGTAGGAGCTGCTGGCGGCCAGCACAGCGCGGTGGGCCTTGGAAGGACAGAGAACAGCATTACCACACCTGAAGACACCATGAAGTTCAGCTCTCAGAGGTCTGGAGCCCAGAGCCCGGATCCCCACCACCTCCCTACCTTAAAGGTGTGTCCCTTGACCACGATGGAGATGTCGCAGAAGAGCCCCTGCAGCCGCTGCTCGTTCAGGCACTCCAGGATGCTGTTCCCGAAGTTGGGGATGGCCATCTGCAGCGTCTGAGCCATGACAGCACCTCAACACATCAGACTCTGAGGAACTTGGAGAGAAACCACACAGGTTTAGACATCCTGCACAAACAGACACAATCATCAGCCGGGATTCATCAGTAAAACCCCATCTAAAGGACCAAGTAATATTCCTCCTCCTCAGGATCAGTCCATCAGTTCAGTTGTGGTCACAGGTCATTTACCGAGTCCAAGTCGAGTCTCAAGTCTTTGAGCTGCAATGTTTATAGACGTGACTCTAAATGTGGGATGTTTGAGCTGTAAATGCTGAGCTCTAAGGGCCAGTTTCCCAGACAGGGATTAAGTAGTCTTGGACTATCCTTTCCTTTTCAATGTAAAATCTCTATTCCCAGCACTACATAATCTAGGACTAGGCTTAATCCCTGTCTGGGAAACCGGCCCTAAATGTTTAGAAGATATGCTAATTGGCCACGCCCCACAATTACAATTGGCTGTTCCTTTGCAGGGGGCGGGGCTGCATGCTGTGATCTGCCCTCACCAACATGGAGGATTTGCCTTAAATGATCTAAATGTTAAATATGAAAAATATATCTCTCACTCTAAATGTGAAACTCCACAGTTAGATGGGGCTCGGTGACCCCTTTCCAACGACCCCTCGAAAACCGTTATTAGCTAAAAAAACGCTCACCTCAGATAAAAGTAATGGGACACCGGGGTGAGGTGTACAGTTTTCGGGTCGTTGGAAAGAGTGCGAAATATAAATAAATAATTCCATGAAATGAACATGAGTCGTTGAGGGAAGTCTAAAGTCAAGTCAAAGACAAAACATCAGACTAGTGGACGTTATAGAATCAATGTTTGCTTGATTCTGGAATCTCTTTTCTGGTTTTGTTTTTATTTTATTAGTGATTTTGTGGTGTGTGTGTGTGTGTGTGTTTGTGTGCCTGTTTACTCCAGTTTAGCCCCGCCCTCTCACTCTGAAGTTATAAGGAGTGTTTCATCCTAGACTGCTTTTTCACTGAGGTTTAATGCAACCAACCAGAACACAGCTTGATACAGGAATGACCCCTGAGAGGAGCTGAGACTCAGAAGGAGAACCTCCCTGAGAGGAACTGAGAGGATGTGGGTGGAGTGAAAGGTATAAATGTGGACATGCGATTGGTTCCCCAGAATCAAGGGGTTTCTGAGGGGTTTCCTGAATGTGAGAGCTGTAATTTGCATGGACCTGTCAGTCATAACTGGCTGCGGCGGCGGCGGCGGTGGAATCTGCTGCAGCGCCTTTCATCATCCACTCAGGACTCATCCTGCACCCCACACAGAAATACAGAGAGCAGTAAATAATTTAGCCTCGCGACGCCACCGGATGGAGGGATGGACCAAGAGAGAAAGGGATGGAAGGATGGAGCGAGAGAGGGAGGGAGGGATGGATGGATAAAGGGATGGAGCAAGAGAGGGAGGGAGGGAGTGCGGCAGGGAGGGAGAGAGGGAGGAATGGGCGGAGGGATGGAGCGAGAGAGGGAGGGAGAGAGGGAGGGAGAGAGGGAGGGAGGAATGGAGCGAGAGGAGGGATGGAAGGATGGATGGAAGAAGAGGGGGCATTTTTGTGCACGGTGGTGTTGGTGCTCATGCCTTTATTTTGCAGCTGCATAAGATTATTCAAGTCTTCCACATGACACCAACACACACACACACCCCTGCCCCCCCTTAAATACAGGTCATCCCAGGACACGTGCAGCAATGGGGGGGAGGGGGCTGCACCCGGAGGATACACACACATATACACTCACACACACACACACACACACACACACACATATATATATATATATATATAAACATCCTGCTAATCCTCAGTGGCCATGGCATTGCTGTGCTGATGGAACTGGAGGTGGAGGCTTTGACAGGCGAGGGTTGTAATAAGAGCACTGTGAATTCTCCTGTAATCTAATCCAGTGCTTGGAATGTGCCGGAGCTTTGCCGTTTATTACCGAGGTCAGTTTAGGTCACAAGGTGAAGAGGTCACCCTAATGAAGCTGATACGTGCCACGGTGTGGTTTTGAGTATACTACATGCAGCTGGTTTCTGTTGGAAGTATTTGTTTATGAAAGCAGAGCTTTATCTTAATCAGAAGCAGCAAAAGCAGATACATTGAATTCCCTATGCAGGCTGATAGATGCTAACATAAATGCATGCAGTATGTTTTTCTTGCTTGTGGAGTTCAGATGAGGCCCAAGGATAAGCAGGGGCCTTCGTAGGCCGCCCTGGCGCTTGTTCTTGGACATGTGCGTCATGTCTATGGTTCCTCAGCGCCATGCAGGTCAAGAGAGTGCTTGTCAATTTTCAATTAGCTCTGTCATCAGTACCCATGTGCAAGCGTCAAAGGGGCTTAGTGGCAGCCCAGTGCGCTCTCTCTCTCTCTTTCTCTCTCTCTTTCTCTTTCTCTCTATCTCTCTCTCTCTCTTCTTCTCTCTCTCTATCTCGCTCACTCTCTCTCCCCCCCCCTCCCCATCTCTCTCTGGGCAGTGTTCCATTGTGTTCCCAGCTGTCCTGCTGCCTTGTCACCTCCGCTCTGTTTCCGCCCTTGTACTTGTGTCCCCGTGCCGGCCGGCTTGCAGCCACGACGTGATACCGCATGACAGTGACACCCAGACACATGGGCAGCTAGCCAGAGTCCCTCACCGCAGGCTAGGGAGGGGTGTATGTACATGTTTTGTGTGTGGTGTATGTGTGGTCAGAGAGGTCTTCCTGCACTCATCAGGCTAGTAGCCAGAGCACTCTTAATTATTATAGAATCTTTTTCCCCATCGTTTGATTCATAGTTTTTCTTTATTACATGTTGTCACTATAATTGGATGTTACTAAGAGGTGAGATATGAGCTACTGCATAATTCAATGCTAATTTTTTTTTTAAGGGTCCTACATCTTTTGTGTATTTTATGTTTTCCGCTTATGGTCCACTTATACTGCTTGTACCAATTTATTTTCCATGCCCATCTTTCTTTATCCCTTGGAATTGAACAGGCTGTTTTTGTACTGTGCCTTTAAGGGCATTTCCATGCACTTTTTTTCCCAGACCTGGTGTTATTTGCTCTGAGAGTTTGGTGCAAAAGCTATTTTTGAGCCCAAATGTGGTCCAGACTACAGATCCCTGGTCCCCCAGTGTCTTTGAGTGAACCTTGGTGCACAGCACAGCGTTTGGCTGAATGGCTGTAGGCTGAATGTACAGAAATATACAAGTGCATTGCATATGCATATTCAGAATAAGCTGTTTCAGCAGCATTTCCGTATATAGATCATACAGAGAAAGTGGTACACTTTAAATGTTTAACCATGTTAAAATATTACGAACATTGTTTTAAAATATTTTTACTCTTGATTAGCAGATGTTCCACAGAAACACGTGGGTGACATTCTGCTTTTCATCACGTGTCTTATAATTGAGGGCAGTGGGTTAGTGGGCAATAGCCTCAGACCCATTCTCTTGAATTATGTGTGTATGTGTGTGTGATTCCTTTTGGCGACAGACACCTTGTCTGCAGTGTGTGTGTCTAGAGCAAGCGCCATTCCTTGCTAATCAATTCTGTTTAATTAGTCACCAGGAGTTCTCTCAGCAGGGAGGGGCTATGTCATGTCGTGTGTGTCGGTGTGTGCTGTGGCATAGCCTGTCTCATGAGGACAGCACCCAGACACACACACACACACACACACACACACACACACACACACACACAGACACACACTCCACTGCAGCCTCTGTACCCAGCCTATCAATCACATGGCTCCAACGTCTTGCTCTTACACATACAGACACCCGTATTTAGCGCAGATGAAGACAGACACACAAGCAGCACAAAAACACACTGCTCCTATTATGTAAGAAGTACGGCAGTGCCAGTGGGATTTACTTCTATTGCACTACAAATTTGGTGGTGGCATTAAATTTACATTGATAACATTAAAGAATGCGTCAGCAGGTCCAGATTTCAGTTCCTCACTGTTGTAATTTGGTCTTACATACCAGTTGCATAGCAGTTGCTGAAAAATCAGCACATAATAAACAATTAAGCAATACTTGAATGTTTAATTTGCTTACAATTGACAATTTTAGATTTTTATTTATTTCAATAAATTAATTTACTCAAATGGCTGTCTATAGGGGAAGTCTTGTTCATTTTACATCTTAATCGTTGATCATCCTAATGAAGAGCTGGAGCAGTCTGAGCAGGTTGAGCTATGTATTATATTTTTTATAGAAACAATTTGGGTGACCATTGGATTCTAGTGTTTGTTAGCAACATTAGCTTCACAGCACTAAACTGAAGGAGTAAACTTTGGAGGCTGACTATATATAGGATTTGTGGGAAATTTTTCCTCAAACTGTTCCTTTAATAACTGAATAATAAGCCTAGAGTTTTAAGAGGTTAAGCGAAGCCCGTCCCGCTAACCTGACAAACGGCTCACCAGGGCCATCCACACAAAAGGAGGAAGGAGGGTTAATCTTTTTTGTTCGAGTGCAGCCCGCCGTGCGTTTGTGTGGTCCGCTGGGCAGGTTTCCAGGGAAATGCGAGGGCATCCTCTCCCCGCCTGAGGCAGCCCGGCTAACTGTAGGACAGAAGCATCGTGGCACTGATATGGAAATGCAGCCTGAGCGCTGTGATGTTCAATGAGAACAACAGCACCGAATACAAATGTCTTTGCCTGCAACCATTTGCTATATAATTTCAAAGTCGCCGCTCCTTTTGTGTTAACGGCGTGTGTGAGAGAGAGAGAGAGAGTGTGTGTGTGTGTGTGTGTGTGTGTGTGTGTGTGTGTGTGTGTGTGTGTGTGTGTG
>JBBPDE010000026.1:910920-929814 GCA_037974605.1 Nannopetersius ansorgii | reverse complement strand
GTGTGTGTGTGTGTGTGTGTGTGTGTGTGTGTGTGTGTGTGTGTGTGTGTGTGTGTGTGTGTGTGTGCGCGCGTGCCCTAACACTGTGCCTGCTTCTTATCCTACGCAACAGCACCAGGTCTGCCGTCAGATCCTGCATCTTCAAGCCTGTGGCTGAGAGAGGTTGTGTGCTTGTTCCTCTCTCTCGCTCTCTTTTCTCTCTCTCCATCCCTTTCTTCTTTGCTTTTTTTTTTTTTTTTTTTGCTCGTCAGAGGAAGAAAAGGGGCACTATTAGAGCCCAGTGAGAGAAGGCTGTGTCTCTTTCTCTCTGTTTCTCTGATCTCGCTCCCTCCTTCCCGGCAGCTATGAAACCCTGTGGCGTCCTTTGATTGACAGGTCTGCGGGGGCGGTGCTGAGCCTGCTGGCAGACGAGTCAGGAGGAGGAGGAGGAGGAGGAAGTGGCGATTCTGCGAAGAAGAGGAAGCTGTCAAACCGAATCTTTGGCCGTCTTGGAGCCACACAGGTCAGTGTCCCTCTACATGTGTCCCTTGTGCCTGTATTTCGATCTCTCTCTCTCTCTGTCTCTCTCTCTCTCTGTCTCTCTCTCTCTCTTTCTCTCTCTCTCTGTCTTCAATATATTCCCACATGTCTCAGGCTTTCTTATTAGGATTTGGCTAATGCCTTTTTAATTAAAGGTCCTACTCAGAGAAAGCTTTAGTCCATGGCTGTCTTTCTGCTTTTTGTGATATCCCAGAGTGTGGGTTGTCTTCTTTAACACTAGTGTCCTCTCTCAACACCACCGAACCAAGGTTCAAAAGATGGAATCACTTTCCTTCGATAATATGAACCCAGTTTTGTTGCAAATACATGCATGTTTACATTGTTAAGAGGCTACTGCTCTGAACATATAAAAAACAGTGTTGTAAGATGGATGAACTGTGTTAAACACTTCTACAATAAGATTTCCATAGTATAGTTTCCATCACTAATGTTCAGTGAGAGCCACAGTGGCTATATGTTCTAACTAGCAGATGTATATGTCATACATACTGTCATTGAGACTGGGATTTAAGTCCGCTCACTCTCATTCACACAGCTCTTAGATTCATGTTACATTGGAGACTATCAAGGGGATCTGTAGCCTTCCACTTTACTTTTGTCAGTTTGTTTATCTTGAACTTATCCATAGGTTTCCCATGAGCACTGTCCAGCATTGTCAGCTGCAGGTATCGGTTTAAAGGGGTTGCATTGCCACATATAGCACACAAACAGCCGGGCTTCAGCCTTCATTAAGATTCAAAAAGAAAATGTTGAAACGTGCTAACTTTGACTGTCCTACTGCTGAATAAATCATCACAGTAAATAATCTATAATTCATTGAACTTATTTTCTCTTAGATGAAGATGCAGTGCTGTCAGAAGAACCCCCATGAGCACCATGTGGGACAGCTGAAACCCAAACCCTCTGGAAACAGGGCCGCAGTCCGAGACCGAGAGAATTCTACCAGCAGCTCTGCAGCAGCACACCTATATGCATCCCAGCGGAGTCCTAAAACAGAGTCCATTCTACCCAGCGCAGCAGCCAATGAGTCTGAAGGCCAGAGTGATACAGGTCAAAGCCACTAGTCCAATCCAATCCAATCCAATCTGGCTGAAAATTAGCATGCTAGTATGAATGTGATGACTGTGTGATAGCTGACAACACGCGCCTTGCTGTCTTCTATTCAGCAGGCAGTGGAGACAGTGGTGCCCAGGACAGCTGGAAGGGCCATGGGGAGATGCTGACCATGAGAAAGAGTAAGAGGAAGAGCACAGGGGCCTTAAATCGAGCATCAGCTCGTCTGCAGCAGCCCAGGGCAAGGATGCTGCGGGCCAGGGGACAGGAAGTGCTGGAGGATGGAGAAACGTCAGCGCTGGAGAGCGAGTCCTCAGAGCAAGGCAAGTCCGTCCGGAGGTCCTAAAACCAATTAAAATGATGCCATACTTTCCATTTTTACTGTAGTCTGAATGGATCTCATCAATAGCTAGTTGAACATGAGCCATTGGAAAGAAGCCATTCTTTTGCAAATGGAATCTGCTATTTTTCTTTAGATTTATTACAGTTTTGGTAAGCAACTGATAATAATAAGCAATGCTTTATAACAAGGTATCCCATGGAGAAAGACAAAATAAATCTAAAAGTACAAAAACATGCAAAGCCTCCAAGATACTGTTCCTGGCCTACTGGACTTTTAGGACATTAGTTAAATTTTCATAGTTTTCTTTGCATTATGCATGTGCTGATCCGTGCCAATGAGTCTGTTTTTAGTTTTGCCCCATTCTAAAAATGCCCTTCACACAAGTACAATAGTTGGTATGCATGTCAGTCCATTCCTGTGGAAGTAGGTGGTCCTTGGCCACATAAAGTGTCAACTCAACAAACCCTACTCATTAAATAACCGTTTAATTGGGTACGCAATAACCAGTTACACAAGTCTATACATAAATGAGACAGTTTATTGCATAAACCACCTCATCTTCTCTTTCTTCTTCTTCTTGCTCCTCTTCCTCTCTTGGCAGTCCTTTGCGTAGTCATCATTTTTTCTTCAGAAAGTCTGGATTTGTGTGCCCCCAGTGGTCATTTGAGGAGATGTTAATTTGTTAATGTTGAGCAAGTGAAAGACAAGAGTGTGTGAGATTGTATGCGGGAGGAGGGGGGGTGAGAGGGTGTTGATGAATGGCTTGTAAATGACAAGAGTGTCCGGGGTGTGTGGACATCCGACACTTCTCACTGCAGGCCCTCACTGGCAGACGCACTGCCGCAGCTGCAGCCTGCCGCCTCACAGGACAGCACAACAGCTGACCGGGCAATAACGCCTGGTCCTTCTCACACACACACGCGCGCGCATGCATGCTCCACATAGCACTGAGCGCTCGCAAAAGAAAATCCTTCACCCTTTTATGACTTTTAAGACTACATTGCAGATCTACAGCTTTCAGAACAAAACTGTGTACCTCCATTTTTATGTTGCTACATAATTTACATGTTAGTTTTATTATTCTTCTTTTCATAGCTGAACTTGGTGCCTCTTCTCCTACAGTTTTTGAAATATGGGCATGGTTCAAACATCAGAACCTTTGTTAATATCCCCTTCAGTGCGTTTGTATTCAGATTTTTCAGTTGATCAGGTGCTGAGTATTTTTGTGATCGAATCCTCTCTGTAATGGAGAGAGAGAGAGAAAACGGTCAAGATGCCTTTCAAAATCACATGGTCTAAAATATTTTGACATGAAAGAGACATTTTTCTTCTCCTAGACCTTTTTTTGGAGATATCGGTCTTTGTTGTCTTTTATAAGAAAGACTGTTGCTACAATAGGTGGACTGCATGACATGAATCCAACCAAAACTGTCATTTTATACCCACAGAAGAAGAAGACGAAGAAGAGGGCAGTGAAAACAGCGATGAAGGACAAAATGTCAAATCCCCTCCCTCAAGGGAGCTCCAATCTAGTTCCATTGTAAAAGATCCCTCTCCATCTTCCGTTGTCAAACTGGAAGCCAATCAGAAAGCAAAAAACAAGAGAGAGCGACAGGAGCTCTATGGTAAGTTTCAAATGATCCATTATCATGTAATGTTTAGTGAAAAATTCATACATAATTTTGCTCTCAACTCAATTATAAAAAAGGCTTTTAAGTTTTACACTGCAGCTATGAGCCTCAAATAGCTCATAATTATTAAAACAAATGACTAATTTAGGTTACTACAATTTGAATTGTAATGTACACTATATAGACAAAAATATTGGGACACACTTCATAATTATTGAATTCAGATGGCCCCTTACTTCCAGTGAAGGTTCATCTTTTGTGCAGATTACTCTTCACTGGATGTTTTTGCCTGTTTTATCCACTTTTTCTTTTAATGCCAGCAAAACTTGCTAAGCAGCCATCTGCACGCTATTTTGTCAAAACAACTTAACCTCTAATCGATGAACAAACTCCTACAGGCTCACAACTTCATTCTGGTGCTGAAGGCGAGGTGAAGGTGAAGAAGAAAAAGACCCCCTGCAGGCCTGCACCCGTCACTTCGGCCAAGACCCCAGGGGTGAGGAGGAGACCAGGGCGGCCCAGGCTGCAGGAGAAGCCTTGGACAGGTCACTACCGCAAACCTACAGGCCTCCTGTCTTTCTCCACCACCAGTGAGAGGCTGAGGAGGGCCACACGAAAGAGCTCCATGCTGCGAGGAGCTGTTAGCAAGGTGAGTCAACAAGGAACGTTATCAGTCTGTACGAATGGCAGAAAACAATGTTCTACCAAATCCCCTAAAAGGAATAGTCATTCTTTACAGGACCCTAGAGTGATCAAGAGCTATAATGCAACAAGACTGTCCTGTATAGTGCAAAATGCACCATAAACAAGAGCCCATCAGTTTAAAACAAGGCTTCAGTCTGTACTTGCATGATGAACAAGTTACAAACTGGTGACTCATGTCCACTGTAAGGTGCCCCGGGTTTGCAGCTTGAGGGTATCAGATTAGTACAGCCTGCTTTTGCTCAAGTCCTCTAAGGACAGACAATGAAGTTTTGAAAATAAACACATATGTGTGCCAACTTTTACATCTTTCTCAAAATTTCAGTTAGAGACAGCTGGATTTTCTGCATTGTATGAGTGTTGTGAAGTAAAGTTGACCAATCAGAGCTTCGCTGTCATGATTGCAGTCCAAACAAAGGGTGGCAGAAGAGCTCATGTTACTCATGGGAGAGGATCATAGCTGACAGGCTGAAAAGGAAGTGCCTTTAGCATTACACAAATGCTGTTTGTAGTTAAAAAAAAATCTTGTCTAGGTTTTTCAGCCAAAAAAAATCATACTTGGTGTGAACAGTAAGACAATGTTGACAGACTTGAGTGTTAGAGTCTAAGCATCTGAGGTTTTCAACACTTGTCTTGCTCTACCGCTATTCACTTTCAACTCTTATCAAGGTCTTAATAATGATCAGGTTTGTTAGGCTGAGTGTGTCTGAATAGAAAAAAAACATGAAAATGTGCAGTGTTGAGGAGCTCCAGTTGTGTAGCTAACCCAGCTGCTTTGCTTTAATGAACAAGGATTGCTGATTAAACCTCCTTTCTATCTCTTGATGAAACAGAGGAAAAGCTGCTGGTCAGGTGTGGCCCAGTCACCTCAGAGCGATGACAATGACTGCAAACGGAGGACCAGATTCAGACAGGTGCACACACAGTTTTTGAAAAGGATTCTTTAAAGCGATTATAGTAGCACTGATGTACTGCAGATTTTTTTTTTTTACAAATAAACAAAAAAACTCACTCCAAAACACAACGATTTCTTTCAGACTTGTTGTAACACAGCAATCATTAAAATGCTAGGAAACTGCTTGACCACCATGGACGTTTTTGGAAGCATTAAAAAGTATTTAGGAACAATTAGCATCTGTTTTGATTAGCCTGATTAGTGAGCTTGATCTTGTCTGGCATTGCATGTTTCATGGTTTATGTGGTGTGGGTTACAGTCTAAAGGCCGTGCAGTCAGCCGTCTGCTTGAGAGCTTTGCAGCAGATGATGGCTTCCACCTGGGTGAAGACAGCAGCTTTTCTGATGAGGAAGAGGACAGCAACTCTTCCTCACACTCCAGGAATCCTCCAGGTAAGCAGCAATAGGTGCTTGGCTTTATATTGAATAATGGTGGGATATATCTTGCCATCAACATTCTACTTTTGTATTTAATGACGTATTCTGTTTTCAGCTCCTCCGAACTGTGTGCTGGCCAAAGAGCTTCTGACTGATGGGCTCAAAGTACTGATCTCTAAAGAGGACGAGCTGTTATACGCTGCCCGAGTGAGAACTCTGGATGTGCCTGACATGTGAGGACACTGCTACATCGTACACACACACACACACACACACACACACAGAAGGTGATCCATTCAGGAACTTGGCGATGGCCCTTTAACTCAAGTAACTCAGTTGCCAGAGGAGTAACAGTGTCTGCAAGTCCACACTAGTCTGCATTAGCCTGTAGAATCTGAGCTTCCATTATTATAGTAATTTTTGTTGTCAGAGTGAGAAACGTACCAAGCAAAAGTTAACAAAAAGAAAACTAGCAAGCATATCCAAGCTATGAACCTCATCGTCTATCCATTTAAACATTTAT
The DNA here is from genome assembly GCA_037974605.1 of Nannopetersius ansorgii. Taxonomy (NCBI): domain Eukaryota; kingdom Metazoa; phylum Chordata; class Actinopteri; order Characiformes; family Alestidae; genus Nannopetersius; species Nannopetersius ansorgii. The sequence goes on along the minus strand of JBBPDE010000026.1, from coordinate 923,690 downwards.
TAGTCACAGCAGCATTGCCTGGATGCACATCCAGCAGTAAAGTGAGTCGTGGACACAGTTGGGCCTGCATACGTGGAGCTTATTTGGAGTGTTGGCCTGTGGTTGTCATTCACTTGCACTCATGTTTTATGCTTTGTTTGCTGGGACTTAAGGTGTTAACAATGTTTGGGCTTATCTGGTTGAACGGTAATGTGTTTCAGAAGAAGAAATGTGAAGAAAGATGCTGTATATTTTTTTAAATTTTAGGGTGAAGAAGTAGGGGAGGTTGCAACCCCCTACCTTTTTGCAGGGTGGGGGTTGGGATCTGTGTGGCGGGAGGGGTGGGATCTGGATGGGGGCATTGGGTTCAAAAAGATTAAGACAAGGAAAACACCAACATACACAGGGCAAGGGTTCTCCAAGACCAGGGTGGTTTAGGGACCACTGTGTCTTAGAAGTGCTGCAGCAGCTGAGGGTCAGTCATTGGCAGAGAGTGAGAAGGGGGGAGCCGGACATGGGAAGCCAAGCATTACACACACAGCTCAAAATAACTCCTTTGTACTCTCTCCTCTCATTCTCTCTTTCAGCTACAGTGTTGTTATCGATGGAGAGAGAGGAAACCGCCCCAGAATTTACTCCCTGGAGCAGCTCTTGCAGGAAGCAGTGAGTTCTCCTTCAAATTGGAACGCAAAAGTCTGCCCACACTCAGAGCTTTGGCCTCTCAGGACTATCCTCTTATACACACACACACACACACACACACACACACACACACACACACACACACACACACACATACACTCATCATTTTTCTCTTCTGCCACCACTCACACACCACCAAACCCCCAGCCTCTACTTTTAACACCACTTTCTGCTATCACCACATCCTTCAAAACCCCCTCTTCCATCACTGCATCCTCTTCCACAAAAATGTCTCCATATAATGCCATTTCCTGTCAGAAAACATTTCTCTTACAGCCCCCCACCCCACCGCTCTTAATCACACCACCAGGTCTAATTCTGTTCACACCTCCTCATTAAGAGCATTATCCGTTAGCTTAATGACTGACTTCCTCTGCTTCTCCTTTTCCTGCAATGACAATTATGAACCTGCTATGCCAGATCCAATGTCTTTACATCGACCATAGAGTGGTTTTGGACAGAGAAAGCCATGTATAAGCAAGACCCCCCATTGTAGAATTGTATGATAGTTTGTCACTGCTTAATTAGCCTGATTACATGCAAACAAAAGTTTTAAAACCAGTCATAAAGAAGCCCAGGACAGATAGAGTTTATAACATACTATTAGAAAATCCCATACAGAAAAACACTAGTAGTCATATTTCACCACTAGATTCACGAATAAGGCAATATTTGCAGGATAGATAAGCCTTTATACAATGAAAGGTAGTTAAGATGAGTTCACATTTATATGGAAATATTACCTTATTAATAGTGGTATAATTGGAACTATTGTACTGGTCTGATAACACCAAGCAACAATAATTTTCTTATAGTGTTGCTTATACTGATTTCGGTGGCAACGTTTATTTTCATGTAGCTGAAAGGGGTTTAGTTAGAAACGTCCTTTTTAGAAACAACTAAACTTGGTGGATCAGCTGACATGGTCTTTTGTTCTACTGATAACGGATATTAATATGTTATTTGTTTGTTGTACATGTAGATAACAGGGTTGCCAACTCTCACGCATTTAGTGTGAGACACGCATCAGTGAGAAAATAATAGTCGTATTATAACAACCTTACAATTAAAAATTTACATACAATTTAGTTTATCTTTAGAACCATTGAAGAGAGGAAAAAACGGATGTGATTTTCTGAATCAGCGTGTAAAACTTCACTGAGAAACATCAAAAATTGCATTGAAACAGACCTTTCATAGAAATGTGTTGCCCAGTGCAGTAGAACTTCTGCTGACAATGACCACTGATTATAAAGTAAACAATTCTTAACACACCAACACACGACTGGTGGGCATTAACTAGATATTTACAGCAAATAATATGACATTTCATAAACACCATGCCCATGTAAAGTTTACATTTTTGGTTGCTTGTATGAATTCTGTATTGGTGCCTTCCTAACAATAGCATAGTTGAAGTTCTTTGACCCATGTCAAACATGTGTTGGGCTGCAGCCCCCGCCATTGTGACTTTAGCTCCTCTGTCAAATCAAACAGCACTCCGATTAGAACCACATTCCTTAGGACCTCCACTCTCAGCCCACAGCTCAATCCATTCAAGCGTCTCCGCCCGTTTTGCCCAGCGTGCAAAATGCAACCATCCCCCCATTCACCCTCTATATTAGTATGCCTTACAGCTTCTGTCCTTGCTGCCACTCCAATAAACAATTTGGTTCATTTGGCTGAGCTGCCTCAGGCCGGAGGTGTACAACAGACGTGTGTGTGTGTGTGTGAGGTTCTTCTTTATGTGTTCCCTGCTGAACCCATGGGGTTATGCTAACATTACAGTTTATCTAAGCCATCACTGCAATGGCCTCTAATTATACACTGTAAACCGCAGTGCGTTCTTGGCTGACATTCTTTTTTTTTTTTTTGGTGCCTGCGTTTCCTTGTTCCTCTCACTCTTTGAGGGTGCGTGTGTGTATGTATTGATGAATAGTCGTGGTTTTGCTGACCATTGTTCCACATACTAAGAACATCCTGCTTCATGCATCGGTGGAAGCTGAGTAACTGGGCCAAAACTCTCTCAGCAAAAAATCAGTGTATAAACTGAACTGGTTTTGAGAAATATTGCACAAATAGACATACTTTTATTATTCTCAGTGTTACTCCGATGTATTTATATAATTAGATATGTAACTACACAATATGTGGCGGTAGCTCAGTGGGTAGGATACTTGACTGCGGACCAAAATGTCATGGGTTCGAATCCTACATTCAGCACCACCACTGGGTCCCTGAATAAGACCCTTAACCCCAAGTTGCTCCAGGGATACTGCCCCCTATAGTTAGGGAATGGAAGTCACTTTGGATGAAAGCGTCTGCTAAACTCCGTAAATAAATTACATTTAAGTAGCAGAGAAGTTACAAAATTGTAGCAAAAATGTTTTCACAAGCACAAGTATCACATCCATAGAAAATACCCCAGTCTTCCTGCCCAGTTTTTTCTTGCTGTCAGAAGACACTACCAAACTGGGAAGACTAAATCATGCGTCCTATATCTCCTGTCACTGGATGGCTTAACGCACTCAGAGGAGACCACTTACTGCCAATGAAAGTGTTGGCTAGCATTGAGTGATCTTTTCCATCTACAGACAGCAAAGCGAACTAGATGCATTTCCAAAAGAAAATGTTAAGTGTGGTTGCGTGTTTGGTATAAATCCAGTGTTTGGAAACACCCAAACATTGATTTTTACAGCTCTTACCCAGCCATTTATGGGTATAGATGACTGAACATGTAGCAGCATTCATGGCTGATTATTTATTATTAAACTACAACAAACACGCATCTTCTTTATATAACTGACCCAAGCCTTTAAGTGTCCTGAAGTCTGTTTATCCCACAAAGTGGACCCAAAAAATTAATTTTTTAAAACAATCAATACTTAGCCCCTGATCAATTCATCGATAATCTGCATACACACAGACTGAGGGGACTCAGACACATACACTCTTTGACTTAAAGCTTATGTCACTGACAGTAACTGGGACTACGGGTTAAAGAGAAACTTTGCTGACTCACCTCCAGTTCATGCATTCTGCCTATAAAAATGTTACAGTGAGAACTGTATTACTTGACAAATGTTGACTCTAACCAACTGCACAGACATATTTTATTGTCTCTAATGCCCCATTGAAAATTTCTCATCAACCCATATATACACACACCCCCCAAAAAAACATTCTCCAGGGCTCTTCAGCAACAGCTCCCAAAGCTATTCACATAAACATTTCACAACTTCTGTTTCAGGTTGGTTGAATCCAGCCCAACGCTCAGCCCTTTTACTCATGCGCGCGCACACACACACATACACACAGTTGTTGTGCAGCTGCTCCACTGTGTAAACAGCAGTCTCCCAGCAGCTGGATCTAATTACACAAGCACTTCTACTTTCCCCGGCCTTCCATTTCTCCAACAGCCTTTTTACCTTTGACTCCAATCTACTGCCTCCAACACAAACCCACACACATGCACGCACGCGCGCACACACACACGCACGCACGCACACACACACACACACACACACACAAATCACTCTCACTCACTAGCTGCCATCCCGCCTCACACTTCATCAGTCAGAAAGAGCCTGTCGTCATAGCAACCCTAAATTAAAGCAACCTGAAAGAAGACTTGGGCGAATGGCAGATGCTGGGCCCAGGCTGCATTGTGGAAAAGGAGAAACGCTGGCAGCCTGCAATCACAGCCATACCATTCACAGCCTCTTTAGTATTAGTCAGCAAGTCAGCCTGCGCAGCATCACAGCTTCTGCCGCTTTCAGGCCTGACTGGCACTCTGGCATGAGATAAGTGCAGCTTTCAGTGCCGCCACAGTGCCTGCCCAGTGTGTATATGTGTTTGTTTGTCTGTCTGACTTTCTTCCTCTGAGTCCTAATCAAGGTGTGTGTGTTTGTGTGTTTGCCAGGTTTTGGATGTGCGCCCCGAAACAGAGGCAGTGCTAACTGAGGGCACAAGAGTGTGTGCCTACTGGAGTGAGCGCTCACGATGTCTTTACCCAGGCTTTGTTCGCAGGGGTAAGAAACACTCCCAGTTGGTCAAATAGAGATTCATGTATTCCATTTGTTAGTTGTTTTCTGTGATGTGACTGGATCTTCTTGTTTGAACATGGTATTTTTTATTTCGCCTCCTAGGTGGCGCTAGCGATGAGGGCAAGCCAGGTGGGGTGATGGTGGAGTTTGATGATGGGGATAGAGGACGGATTTCTTTGCACAACATCCGCCTCCTTCCTCCTGGGTACCAGGTCCAATGTGAGTCCCTTATATTCTCTCATAGACCAGTCTCAGTGGTGCTTACCTTCATTTTAAACAGAAGCCTGCAGAGATGCTACCACAGATTGCATTACTACAATGATTACTCCAGTTTGTTTATGCTGTTTAGGATTACTTTTTAAGTTGCACTCTGGTTCTTCGCTCTGATAGGTGCTGAATTGAGTCCTGTTCTAGTCACCACTTGTCGATCAGACAAGGCAGTTTCAGCTCAAGATGGAAGAAACTCACAAAACGATGTATCTTCTGAGAAAGCAACTAGCATAGAGGAAGCAAAAGCCCAAGAGAAACCAGTGAGAAGACCAGGTGGGGCTTGCTAGGATAGATGTATTAATGGAAATCAGTTCAAACAATTTCAGTTGTTTAATGAAAAGCAGCATAATATGACAAAAATGAAATGAATACACTTGAAACTACAAAGGAAACCATGGCTTGATGTTAATGTCTATACATGCTTGTCTTATCAGGGAGACCTAAGGGTTCGGGGCTAAAGAAATTTATTTCAGACAATATCGCCAAGGACTCAACATCTCCATATACCTGGCCATCAGTAGATGTTCCTAGAAAGAGGGCACCTGTCAATCTGTTCCAGCTTAATGGCTCAGCCCCCAAGAAGACCTTGAAGAACAGAGAGGCAGACAAGTTCCCTCATACACTGGTCTCCATGAAAACACCAGCCAAAGGTATCTTCAGTAGCAGCTCCTTTGAGGTGGACTCATTCAGCAGCATCGCCAATGGCTATTCGTCCTTCTGTAGCCAGGCCTCTGGGGCACCTCTAGGGGGCAGGAGCAGCCCCTATGGGCAGAAAAGAAGGTCTGATGATCCTGATGTGCCTCGAGGAAGAAAAAATGAATTCCTGATCAAGCTGGATCATGAAGGAGTAACATCTCCTAAGAACAAGAGCAGTAAGGCACTGTTGTTGCTCGGAGGTTCAGGATTCGGCCCTAAAAGCCTAGGTGCCCCACCCAGGCCTGAAGCCTATTCCCACCCTGTCCTTCTGGTGAAAGATAGCAGAAAGGGTGACAGCTCAAGGGCAGAACTACTTCCAATCCAGAGAAAGCCCTCACCATCTCTGCGAATGAGTGAATATGGAGATCTAGGTCTTAGCTGCCACAGGGATTGCCACAGCTCTTACTCGGACATGGACGAGGAGGAGGAGGAGGAGGACGATCGGAGGAGGAGAGGGGGTGGATCAATCTTACCCTCAGCCTCAAGTGGCATGAGGACAGCTGGTCGATTCCTCTCGCGTCTCTCAGTTTCCTCATCTTCCTCTGGATCTTCTAGCTCTTCCAGTTCAGGGTCCGTTTCCAGCTCCAGCCTTTGCTCCTCAGATAACGACTCCTCCTACAGCTCAGAGGATGAGGAAAGCTCCACACTGCTGCTGCAGAGCTGCCTGACCCCCCACCCCTCCTTACTTCAGCCCCCCAATCCCCCCACGGGACCCCCACAGCACTCATTCGTGGCCAAAGCTGTGGCTGTGTCCAATGCCAAAGGTGGAAATGCCAACCACAGTGCTGGCAGCAAGCCTCTGAAGAGGAAGGAGTGCCCCAGTTCACCTTCCAAACCCTCTAAGGACCTGGTCAAGAGACAGAAGTTGCTGCCTGACCAGAACAGGCCCAAAGTTTCTTCCTTTCTTCCAGCCAGGCAACTCTGGAGATGGTCTGGGAGCCCCACCCAGGTAAGCCAAAAAGAGCTGAATTTTATAGTCTACCAGTTTACAAGCCTATAAGGCTTTTGATTGGTATCATCATGTTTCTGTAGACTAAAAACTTAAGTATATTATGCGCCGCCAATATATGCCTTGTGTAAAAGTTATAAATCATGTGTTTCTTCTTCTCAAGAGACGTGGGCTGAAAGGAAAAGCTCGAAAGCTCTTCTACAAGGCTATAGTGCGAGGCAGAGACATGGTGCATGTAGGTGACTGTGCAGTGTTCCTGTCCGCTGGCCGGCCTCACCTACCCTACATCGGCCGAATCGAGAGCTTCTGGGAGTCCTGGACCAGCAGCATGGTGGTGAAGGTCAAGTGGTTCTACCATCCTGAAGAGACCAAACTGGGCAAGAGGCAACGTGATGGCAAGGTCAGGATGCCTCGTAAAATGTTAGGGCTATAACTAATGATTACTTCTGTGACGGAGTAATCTAACAAATACTTTCTGTTTTTTATTTTTACTTGACTTAGACATTAATTCAACTCTCTGGGATAAGCTATTCCTTCTTCTATTCCTTCTTTTACGATGCAATAAAACAACCAACACTCTATCGCCCCCTATGCCTCCTATAGTGTACTACAAAATTGCAGCATTACTAATTCATTTTTTAAATCACTGTACATACAAATGACATGACAGGTGAAATTGCAGCCAGATAGATCTCACATATTTATAGCTTTTGCCTTTAACTGCTGCTACCTTTAATCTGAATATGTCTTTCTTCTCCCCAGCATGCCCTGTATCAGTCGTGCCATGAAGATGAGAACGATGTGCAGACAATCTCTCATAAGTGCCAGGTGGTGAGCCGCGAGGAGTACGAGCGTCTGAGCCGTAACAGAAAGCCTGGCAGCAGCCTTCAGGACCTGTACTACCTGGCCGGCACCTACGACCCCACCAGTTGCCAGCTGCTCACTGCTGATGGGGTGTCCATCCTCTGCTAGCTCTAGTTGGAAGGACTGTTGAATCCTGGTCATGTGGTCCACCTAACAGTTCTGCATGTGACAGGAGACCAACCGAAGCTGAGATGGGGTGTAAGGGGATTGTGGAGTGATTATTCTGGAGCTTGGAGAAATGGGATGTTATAAAGATAATGCACCCACAGATTCCCAGCCTTCTCCCAAAGTTCGCCCATGGTCCAGCTTGTCTGCGGGGGGAAAAAAGCGTAATCTTACAATTTAACTTTATAAGAACCTACATTCTATTTAAGGTCACCAAAGCAAGACTCATTGTGGGTCTGAAGAATACGGCTGCCTGTCCGTGAATCTGGCAGCCGAGTAAGAAACTGAGACAAAGATGGTGAGGTGTGCTCTTCAGGCACCATTGTCGTGATTCCAGGGATATTTAAGTACATAATAGATTTAAGTATATGTATGTGTATACTGTATATAAGGAATTATTTCCTATCAAGCCATACACTTCAGTACCTCTTGCCTGTCTTCTTATTCAGGTGTATAGTGTACAGGTTGCTTGTGTGATCGGTTACATTTTTGTCCTTTTTTGTCATCATTGTCTATATGTATATACAAAAGTTATTTTATATGCGCGATGTACAGTACATATGAGGCTTAACGTCCCATCTTTTGATTGATTTATTTTTCTATGAGTGATAAATTTCAACAGGAGAGATGAACTGAACATGTATGCGTTGCACTGCACATTGCCTGCTGAGACAGAAAGAGAAGAGAAGCGGCTAAACGAGTTCCAGTCGTTCTTAATGGCTGCACTTTGGGCATTTATTTGTCTTTTCTTTTTTTAATTCTCTTTTGCCCTTTTCATTTGTATTTTTTTTACATGCTTCCCCTCAGTTCCAGAAGTTTTAATGTAAAAAGGAAGGATAAAAAAACAAAAGCCCTAAACAAAAACATCCTCCTGAATGAGTGAAATGAAAATGTAAGAGGGATATTAAATATTAAATATTGATTAGGGAAATTAGAGGGACTGCTAAGATCAGGTATAAAATACCAGAGCGGGCTGAAAAGTGTCTCAAAATCACGAAACATTTATAAGTAATGTATGCCCTCCTGCAATCAACTTGTTTCTTAATGTCTTGCACTGCTTTTGTCCTGTTTTGCTCTTTGACAATGTTCTTCAGCTGTCTAGCCATCAGTCAATGGTCGCTGCCTATTGACGCGGACTGCCTTGCCAAGGCAGAGGCATTGAGAAACAAAGAAATAGTGACGTGCCAAGTGTAGCGCGAGCTGAAGGAGCCTTCTGAGGCGTTTGTGCGTTACTGCGTGCTAGGTTGTAGTCTGTAGGGACAATCATGTTTAGTGGAGCGCAAGAATGGACTGTTTGGCAGGTTCACACAATCACAAGATCCCTTGTTCACTTTCTTTTGTGTGCCAAAAACATCTTGTCATTTTGATTATGCAATCATCACTGTATTCCGTGAGTATTTTTTATTGCTATTTGTTGTTTTTTTTTTTTTAATCATCTTATTTATTGTCAGTGTTGCTGTTTCTTCCCAGAACCAACAGATTTGAGTGAGAATGTGAGTTTGTTTTGTGTGTGTGTGTGTGTGTGTGTGTTTGTTTGTTTGCACTCTCTCTGTTCGACCCTGAGTGCATGGTCTAGCAAAGGGCGCCCACGAGAGAAGAACACTGGACTTGTGTGCGGGTATGGTATGTGCCTTGAAGTATAGTTAGACCTTCACCTTCTGGCCCCCATTAACAACTTCTGCGGCCTTGCAGAGGAAGTGACATCACTCACTGACCCTTTCGCTCCCTGGCCATTTTGCCCGTATTCTCTGCGCATTTACACGCGGATGCTCCGAAGCTTCACAACCATTCGGCCTATTCATTCAGCTCCCACTGAAAAAAAAACGGAAAGAAAAGAGCATGTGCAGTTCCAGCTCGCTTCTCTTCAAAAAGTTGGCATCTCGAATTGAATAAGGCCACATTTTTTTTCCCCTCAGTCCGCGGTAGGATCCTACATTAAGCGACTAAACTTGTTTGAACTTGACGTAAGGCTCTGAAATAAGTTATTTATAAAACTTTTATGTGCGTGTGTATATTCTCGTTACGACTTCGCCGTTGTTATACTGTCTTGATAAAGGAGGGCACTGGATCGAGTCAAATGAATGTACTTAGTATAGGTTAAGGACGAATATCCTCGGAAGACCTGTCTGAAAGGCACAATCTTCTGACCTTCTGTCCTGAACTCGAGCTTCTATTGGTTAGAGTCTCTTGTTAAGCTAATAAAAAGCAACAAAAAAACTTGATTATTGTTCCACAGAAAAGGTCAGTGTGTCTTTTTTTTTTTAAGAACAGAAATTAGGGATGTTCATGCTGGCTTGCCTGAGAGGTCAGTCAGCTGACATAATTTAATTATTTAAGAGCAAGTCACTTGCCCATGGCAGAAGTGCAATATACTACTTTGACTTTAACATTTGAACAGCATACAGCAGTCTCTTTGAGCAAAGACTGATAGGTTAACAGGAAACGATCGGGAAGACGCAGGAACGTCTGTCCTCCGAAGCCGCCTTTTTTTTTTCTTCCTTTTTTCCACATCTGTTTCCATTTGTACATGAGGAAAGACATCGGACGTGTATGTAATATTCTGCCTGTCATTGCGTTTCTTTGTTAATACTGAGATGTTTTAACAGCGTTAAGGAAAGCATAATTAAGTATATTCTTTGTCACTTTTTTTCTTCTCTGTGATGAACATTGTTGTAAAGATTGTAAATGTGTAAAGTAAGGTCTGGTTTTGGGGGGAAACATTTTACAAAAAAAAGAACACTTTATGAGTATCAAACTGTAAACGTGCTTTAGTATTAAGATTTTTTTATAGAGGGCCTATGAATAAATATCACACTCAAAGATCTGGTCTGTGCATTCACTGGATGACTGGTTGTGCTTCTGCAGGAGGAGCACCTGACAGCCGTGGTGACGTGGTGTTCAGTATGACTTGCACCTAGCATTGCAAATCAGCTGTTGGGGGGGGAAGCAACAGAAAAAAAACGAAACGGTTTTATTCTTCCATGGCCTCAGTTTAATAGCTATCCTATGTGGGTTCAAAGAGCATGATGGCTGTGCAGTAATCAAGAGGGAACTGAAATGGGTCACTGACCTTTTGGCTCCGGGGCTCTCTCAGTTTGTGTCTAGGTAAATGAGAGCACATCAGTCATGGCTGAACACAACTGGCCATTAAAAGATTATATTTGGCCATAAGCCTAGGACAAAGCTGGGTCCGAGTACGCAAAGTGACCATGCATAGAAACCATAGAGCTTGCTTATATCATACTCGGCCAGAACGGGAAGAGAGATGGCTGCTATTACTGTGTTTAGCTTTAGCTGTGCTACATAAACTATGGAAAAGTATTGGGACGCCTGACCATTATACCAACAGGCACTTTAATGACCCTGCATTCATAGACTTTAATATGGAGTTGGCAGCTATAAGAATAAGAATTTGTGGCCATTCATTCTGCAGAGCATTTATTAAGTCAGGGACTGATGTTGGACGAGAAGCTCTGGTTCACAATCTTCCTTACAGTTCATTCCAACTGTCTTTATGGAGCTGCTTTGTGCACTGGGGCACAGTCATGGGATAGAAAAGGTTCTCTCCCAAACTGTGTCCACAAAGTTGGAAGCATGGCGTTGTCCAAAATGTCTTTGTATGCCGTAGCATTAAGATTGCCCTTCACTAGAGGCAAGGAACCTAGCCCAAACCTAGCCTAGGTGTGTCCCCCAATACTTTTTTCGATATATTGTATTTCTGGCTGTTATAGCAGTTTTTCACAATGTCAGGAGAACACTGTTTGAACCAGTGCTGTGTGCATGATCTAGTGTAGTGTTAGCTAATAAGCTAACATTACTTGTTAGCGCCATTCATCTTCACTGCAAGACTAAGTTTAAAAAGCACTTGGTGCAGGGTCTGTGATGTTTTGGGGCTGTTTTTCCTCTGAAGGCCCTGAGAACCTTTTTAAGATGCATGGCATTATGGAGAAGCAGAACATTTTAAATGAAAATCTGTCGGCCTCTGCCGAAAAGCTAAAACTGGGTCAGGGTTGCATCTTGCAGCAAAGCATACATCCACAGAAGCATCTTTTGACATGGCCAACTCAGTCCCCTGACCTAAACAGTATTAAAAATGTGGAGTAAGCTGAAGAGGATAACAGAACCTAGGACCCTGGGGAACCTGGAGAGTTATTTCAGTTTGCTTGCTGTGTATTGTTCATGGTTTTCTCCTCACATTTCCAGTGTGAGGTTGAACTAATTAACCACAAAGACATTTTGTCTTTATTGTTTTTACCAGTTGTGCCAATACTAATGGAGTTGACCATATTTCCGTCCGGTAAATTAGTGTATTCTTAATGCTATGAAGAAACTGGTTGTTGCCTTCTCATTCAAATACAATTTTAAATAGCCTTACAAATCTTAAAACATCAGCACCTTAAACCAACTATGTTGAATGAGGTTTATGCCTACAGACAAATCAACAAGCAGCAAACTAACAAAAGAAAACAGTAAAGCAGAAAGCTTGAGTTCCCCTCAGGAGCCTCCACTGTAATGTGAATAAAGAATACAAATCACATTCATTGGCTGGAAGATGCAGGCCCTGTTGCTCTCAATAGTTATGGTTGTCTTTACCCTGTGGAATGTGTAGAACCTTCAGGTTCAGACAGCATGTTTATTTGTATAATCGATATTAATAACAGTACTGAATTGCTGAAACGGGACAAGTAATAGATTCTGATAAGGCTAATTTTGTCTGCATATAGACAAAAAAGCACCATTTTTGGCTACAGAAAATAATTGGTCGAATGTGACTAACTACTGTAATTGAAATCTTGGTACTAAAACTTTTGATGATACAGTGAGGTGATACATGAAGACTTTGTCTGCTTTCCATCTCTAGCTTTGTACCTGAGACGGTGCAAACACACACACACACACACACACACACACACATGCACTCAAACTCCCTCTAGCCTTGCTGCTGGGGCCCCATTAGGGCGCTGTGGGGCTACGGCACACTGGAGGCACAGCTCAGTGTGGAAGGGTTACCGAGGGAAATTAGCGTGTTTGTGTGTGTGTGTGTGTGTGTGTGTGTGTGTGTGTGTGTGTGTGTGTGTGTGTGTGTGTGTGTGTGTGTG
>JBBPDE010000026.1:886782-897769 GCA_037974605.1 Nannopetersius ansorgii | reverse complement strand
GGCAGCTTTTATGACTGTAAACCACTTAAAAATAGCAGACTGGTGTATGCATCAGTAGTGGCCTTAAACTCACTTTACACATACTCCCGCCCCGCCACATTAACAAGGGGCCAAATTGTTCCCCAAACTGTTGCCATAAAGCAGATATGTAACTGTGTGAAAATTCTTTGCATACTGTAGTACTCATGTAGTACTGGAACTGAATGGCAAAGCCCAAACCCTAAAACATGGCCCTGTCCATTATACTTCCTCCACTAAACTTTACTGGCACTATGCATTCTGATAGAAAGTGTTTTCCTGAAATCTGCCAAATGCATCACACTGTGAGAAGTGTGAATCGCAGTCCTTCCACAGCTCCATGGCTGAGCTTGTGGTGCTCCCATATGGTTCTAGTTGCACTCACAGTTGGCTGGGGCAGATATAACAGAGCAGAAAGCTAAGGTGTCATCCTTTGTTGTTGCCATAAAGTCACTGAGCTCTTCAATACTACCCATTCTACTGCCTGTGTTAGTATGTAGATACTGTATGGTTATGATTTTAAACACCTGTTAGCAATGGATGTGATATTAACACCCCAACTCCATAGGAGGAGTGTCCTCATACTTTTGGTCATGTACAGTCATGTGACATAATTAGGACACTCCATTAAACCTTCAGTTCTTTATTAAGAAATGTTCACATAATCAATATCCAATCTTGTTTTTATCTTTGGAAAAGAAAATAATCTAATTGCAGGTAAACAACAAAAATGACCTTTTTTTCTTGAACTTTTGTTTTTTTTGTTTTTTTCTTTAACTTTTGTTTCAGCAAAATGAATATTCTAATTGAGGGAAAAGTTGAGCCACCCTACCCACTACTAGCTCGTGTTACCCCCTTTGGCTAAAACAACTGCAGTGAGATGCTTCTTGTAGCCATCTACCAGTCTCTGACACATTTTCTGAGGAAGTGTTGCCCCACTCCTTAATGAAGAATTATTGTGAGATGTTTGAGGGATTTCTTGCATGTACAGGACTCTCTCCGTTTCTTAGTTTTCAGCCAGTCCTTAGTGGATTTACTGGTATGTTTTGGGTCATTGTCATGTTGCAGGATCCAGTTCCACTTCAGCTTTAATGTTCTTACAGATGGTCATACATGTTCCTCGAGCACCTTCTGATAAACAGTAGACTTCATGGTGAATTCAGTGATGGTGAGCTGAATTAGGGTTTTTCTGGAATGCTGTACTTGGTATACGCCAAACATGTCCTCTTTTCTGGTGCCCAAAAAATTACATTTTAGACTCATCAGTTAAAAGATGATTATTCCAGAAGTCCTTGTCTTTGACTACCTTCTCTCTGGCAAATTTCAGTGTGGCTTTCATGTTTCTTTTAGAGAGAAAAAATTCCTTTCACTCCTTCCATGCAAGTTAAACCTGTGCAGTTTCTCTGTATGACTGCAGTCTACAATCTCTTTCTGATTGTAGAGGCATGCACTTTCACATTAACAGCAGCTAGAGCCTGCTGTAGGTCCAGTGACATTTTAGAGGCTTCTTTTAGCATCTAATGGTCTGCTCTGAGGATTTGCTCATCTAATGGTCTGCTCATGCTTGTACAGGCCAAACCTGGCTGTTATTTTGAAGGTCTTCCATCTGTAGACCATTTTCCAGACAGTGGCTGGTTTCAAATTCTTTTGAGATCTTTTTACATCCCTTACCAGACTCATAAGCTGTTTAAATATTCATATGCCCAAGAATATTACAAAAACACACAGGCTATGGTGTATTACTAATGATTGCTTCATGAGACAAGCCTAAACAGTCTGTCGCTTAGTTTGCATTTGCTTTGCATGCATGTGTTACACGAGACAGGCACACCCAGGGCCTCTAGGCTTATACAATTGTTAGATTAGTCTGGCACAACTTCTCTGCTGATATACACTAACTGATAAGTACAGTACTTAGCCTGATTGCACCAGGTTGACTGACAGGCTCTTGAGATTCTGATTTCACTCACAAAGCCCTGAAACTGGCAGGCCATCCAAATGGCTGTGAGTGGGAGGCTAGGTTTTGCTACTCCAATAACAGAAGCTTTTAACCGACTGCAAGATTACATCCACTTAAATATACAACCTTCTCTCTTTATTTGGGTGATTATTATGAACAACAAAAAAAGACATTGTAAATTCTGATTGTTTATTCAAGAGGCTCTTAGCAGCCATTGGGATTGATTAGAAGATGTACCAAAAAAAGGCCAAAAATACAAAAGAACAAGACAAGCTTTGTGTTTTACTACCGGCTGACTGAGGACAAACTGAGAGGTTAGGTGAACAAAAGGAGGTCAAGTACACAACTGAATCACTGTGATGGCCATGTGGTATCAGGTCCTTTGTCTACAGTCAAGTCCTCTCTCATGTGACAGCATGGTGACTGATCTGAGAATACACACTTCGGTCAGTTTTGTGGAGGCTGTTTACGCGCAGCAGTGTTTCAGAAGCATTTGCGGTGGACAATAGCCGGTCCGGACTCATCATATTCAGACTTGCAAATCCACATCTGCTGGAAAGTGGAGAGTGAGGCCAAGATAGAGCCACCGATCCACACTGAGTACTTCCGCTCAGGAGGCGCGATGATCTGTACAGTCAAAAACACAAGATCAGAACCAGAATTCCGAAATAATTTCACAGCTATCGTTTCATTTAAACTGAATCATTTGTGATTTTGTTTGCAATTATAGATTAAGTTCTTGTATCTTATATAATTCGACACTGAGATGTATTAATGCATCTTTAGTTCCTTTAAATTATATGAAAGTGACCATTCTGTCATACGTGAACACACCACAGCACACAGAGTGAACAGTACAAAATTCTTCCTCTGTATTTAACCCATTCACCAAGTGAAGCAGCGGACAGCCCGGAACACAGCGCCCGGGGAGCAGTGTGTGGGAACGGTACCTTACTCAGGGTACCTCAGAGGTGCCTAGCGAGAATAGAACCTACGACTTCCTGATCGCAAGGTGAACGCCCTAACCACTACGCACTACCAGCTGAAACTCAAATTTGTATCTATCTGCATATTTAATAATCAATACTCACGTACACATTCTAGATGTTAAATGTATTAAAACTTCCTTCTAAACGTTACACAGCGTCCTCAAGATCAACCACTCCACAATGATTCTGAACACGTTACATTTGGGTTTTTTCATTTATTTATTTACTGCTTACAAGTTTCCCATAAACGTGAAAGCTATAAAATTGCACTGCACTAAAACAAAAGAACATACCCTCAAAAAATGAACATTTTCTATTTAAGCATTATCAACAATGTATATAAAAGCCCTGGTTCTTATTACTAATATTGTAAAGAATTCTGTTCTCCTTAAAACTGGGTGACAGTGACTGTTTTCCTGTCAAAGTGATCTCCCTTTAAGCATGAACAAAAAAATCTATGCTTTTTGGTGCATGTGTGTGTGTTTGAGAGAGAGAAAGAGAGAGAGAGAGAGAGAGAGAGAGAGAGAAGAGAGAGAGAGAGAGATAGTGTGGCACCACCTCTAATCTTTAACCCAATTAGACGCTAACGCAAATCAGCAGGGCTCTCAGCAATCTGCTGTCGCTCACATCACTTTCGCCATGTACAGTTTCACACTCCTACACAGAGCCTGCAAAACACAGGAGTGTGACATGTGCCATATGTTTAATGTATACACAGATTTACACTGGGTGTCAGTGTAATACCACAGCAAGACACCACACTAGGAAGATGTTACTTTCCATATACACTATATGGACAAAAGTATAGGGACACATTTGTTTTTCAGGGTTTGGCATAGGCCTCTTTCTTCCAATGACGGGCAATTTTAGTGCTTCATTATACCAAGACTTTCTGGACCACGCCATGATTTCAACTTTGTGGACACAGTTTGGGGAAGAACCTTTTCTATTCCAGTATGACTGTGTCCCAGTGCACAAAGCGAGCTCCAAAAAGACATGGTTAGATGAACTCAGTCGTGACCACAACTCGGACGGCCTTCCGAGAAGTGTTGAAGCTATTATAGTAGGGAAGGGCGGACCACCTCCATATTAAAGTCTATGTTTTTGAATGCAGCATCCTTAAAGCCCCTGTTGGTGTAATGGTCAGCCCAATACTTGTGTCCAATTAATGTATCACTGTTATGGGAATCAGGAACATACCTTAATTTTCATGGTAGGTGGAGCGAGGCAGCAGATTTCTTTTTGCATTCGGTCAGCGATGCCAGGATACATAGTAGTTCCTCCAGAAAGCACAGTATTGGCATAAAGATCTTTGCGAATGTCAACATCACATTTCATGATGGAATTGTAGGTGGTCTCATGGACTCCTGAACATTCCATGCCTACAAAAAAGTAAATTGATAGCTTCTATGAATGAGAAGGTCAGGGAATGTCCTAACAGCTCAGTATTAAAAGGCCCATGTAATGCAAAACTGAATTTTCCTTATTTTTTAAATGAAAGAGACTAATGTCTGTTTAGACCATGAATTGACTCTAAGCTGCAAATAAAGAGCCTTTGAACTCACTTTCTTTTGTCACATGATTACAGTTTATCCCCTTCCATTTACTTTTAAAATTATTGGGGCTGTTTTAGCCCAGACTGCATGAGGCAGAATATTGGGCAGCCAGTCTTGGGTATCAAGAATTCATATTTAGAAATTGAAAGCATAGAAATTGTGAGAAATTGACAAGTTTGGCAAAAATTCCATTTAATATGAGAATTTTTGCTTATCTTACTTGCACATAAAAATGGTTCATGTTTATTGTTTGCCATGTAATCAAACTAACATGGTGGGAAATTCCATCCTTTCTAACTGTTTCTGCTCACTAGTGTAGAGTTTTAAACTGCAAATGTCATGTAATGCCTGCAGCTTCCAGATAGGGCCCTTGGTGGATGGCTGATGTGATAAGTCCCATCACTTTCTCACCCAGGAAAGAGGGCTGGAAGAGGCTCTCTGGACACCGGAACCTCTCGTTGCCAATGGTGATGACCTGGCCATCGGGGAGCTCATAACTCTTCTCCAGCGAGGATGAAGCAGCGGCGGTCACCATCTCTTGCTCGAAGTCCAGGGTCACGTAGCACAGCTTCTCCTTGATGTCCCGCACGATCTCGCGCTCAGCTGTAGTGGTGAAGCTGTAGCCGCGCTCCGTCAGGATCTTCATCAGGTAGTCGGTGAGGTCACGGCCGGCAAGGTCCATGCGCAAGATGGCATGCGGGAGCGCGTAGCCCTCGTAGATGGGCACTGTGTGGCTGACCCCGTCCCCAGAGTCCATCACCACACCAGTGGTCCGGCCTGAAGCATACAGAGACAGCACAGCCTGGATGGCCACGTACATTGCTGGAGTATTGAAGGTCTCAAACATAATCTGTTTGACAGGGTGAGATAGAGACAGAAAGCCATTTTTTTCAACAGTGTGCCAAAGGGTGACAATGTAATGGAAAGTTATGAGTCGTTGATCAATACGAAACCTTAGGCAAGGTCACTGATGTTGTTTGTCAATATGACGGTAAGCTCCACAGCTACATGTATGGTTGTAGACCTTTGGGTTGGTTATAGTTCATGATTCTTCAATGCAGTACACTGGTAGTGTTTGAGCGTTAGTTAGAACTAGGTTGAGGGACAGCTATAGTAAATGATTCCATCTGGATCAGTTTAGTCTCTGCTGAGCTGGTCATCAATACCAAGCCTTGGGCAAAGTAAGTAGTTTGCAGTATGTTAAAGGGCTACTCCACAACAAAATCTGAGAAATGTTCTGAAAGCAATGGTAATAGCACTATAATATATAATAGCACTGTAATATGTAATTTATAGTCCAGATATGACCATTTTAATCTAAAGAGAGATTAACCTGCATATGTTTTAAAGGTGATGCTGATGATGGCAAAATAGTGATACACTCAAAAATATGTTTTAGACCAAAATTTTGTCTAATTGTCACTGCAACTCTAAAACAAAGTCTCAGCAATGAGGCAGCACATTCGTAACCAATTTGTCTAATAACTTTCTGTGAAATGCCTTCAAGCTCTGGTTTTCTACAGCACCATTCCGAATACAGTTTCTCTAGAATGGTGCCTTCCATATTAAATTACTCTGAATGACATTGTTTTCATTTTAATTTACAGCACTTAGCAGATGTTTTTATCCAAAGCAACTTCCATTCCCTAACTACAAGGGGCAGTCTCCCTGGAGCAACTTAGGGTTAAGGGTCTTGCTCAGGGACCCAGTGGGGGTTTGCTGAAGGTAGGATTCGAACCCATTATTTCTTGGTCCGAAGGCAAGTATCCTACCCACTGAGATACCTCCACAGGTATACATATATTTTGAAAATAAATGGTGGAAATCCCCTTCGGATCTCGATATATTACTATCACTATGAAACACATCCATCCATCCATCCGTTATCTACGGCTTTGTCCCGCACTCAGGGTCGGGGACTATGAAACACAATGTACTTAAAATGTGCTTAACCCTACCTTAATTTACCCCTGAAAATACGCCAGACTCATTCATTTGAATGAAGTGGCCATTCATTTGTAAAATGTACCCCCTAATTTTACCATTAAAATTAGATTTAAGGCATGAGTCTCAAACCCCATAATCTTAAATTTAAGGCATTAATTCAGGAGCTTCTATTATTTAAGTTGAAAATGTGAAAAAGTAAGAGGAAATTCAGTAGTTTTACTCCTTAATCTGTCTTATTTATCTTTTTTTCCTGTATGGGAATTTAAGGTCAGAATTAAGGTAATTTTAAGGTAGTGCATACAGCAATGTCAGTGTTACAATGTTATTTTTCACACCGATGTTCTTGTCATTGTGTTGCACTATTGTTTATTGTCTATTTTGTTCTATTGTCTTGTTAGCTTTTATTCTTTTATGTTGCACTGAGCATGATAATGACACTAGACCTTCTCTTGGGATTCTGCTGGAACTTGGGTCTGAGGATAGACGTTAGAGGTTCCCACCTGGGTCATTTTTTCCCTGTTAGCTTTGGGGTTGAGTGGTGCTTCGGTGAGAAGGACAGGGTGCTCTTCAGGGGCAACACGCAGCTCATTGTAGAAAGTGTGATGCCAAATCTTCTCCATATCGTCCCAGTTGGTGACAATGCCATGTTCAATGGGGTACTTTAAGGTGAGAATTCCCCTTTTGCTCTGTGCCTCATCACCCACATAGCTGTCTTTCTGACCCATGCCAACCATGACGCCCTAAATGGGAGACGTGTGTAAAAAGGACACATGTTTTTGGACCAGAGGAAGATACAGAAGGAAAAAAGAGGTGACTTTGTTCTTCACCTGGTGTCTGGGACGGCCAACGATGGAGGGGAAAACAGCCCGGGGGGCATCATCCCCAGCAAAGCCAGCCTTACACATGCCAGAGCCATTGTCTACCACCAGCGCAGCGATATCATCATCAGCCATTCTGTGCTTAGGGACAGAAAGGAGTTTAGCGTTTTAGCTTTTCTGTAACATTTTATTTTATTTGAAATGCTCAGAAATAGATGCATTCACTCTTTCAAATCAGCACAAAAGGTGCCACTAAGAAGGTGGCATGTTAAAGTACCACAGCTTGACCACTAGAGGGCAAACAAGTCCTCATTACTGAAATACTGAAATGTCCAACTGACCTGAGAAAACCGCCAGTAGTTGTTATTAATTGAAAATGTCGTACTTTTTCTGTTTTAGTTTAATCACTCTTTACGCCGCACTCACAAACGTTATGCGGCCCCTTAGTGTGAGATTTAAATGGCATCTTAAGTCCATAGAAAAAGCAGTCTCTCATACTATCCATGCATGCAGAGACACCCTTCAGTTTGAAATTCAAGCAGCTCGTACATTATTTATCCGCCACGTGCGGAGACTCGGCCCAGGTTATTGTTGTGATACACTATATGGCCAAAAGTATTAGGATGTCTGACAATCACACAGGGACTTATATTACATTGGAATCAAATACAACCATTTTAGTGGACTGGTTGCAATTATGAGCTTAGATCTCAATTCCTTAAGGACCATATCTGGCAGAAAGACCATGCTAATGTTCACAACAAAAAAGCAAAAAAAACTTGACAGAGTAGAATGGTCTGTACAGCATAGATAAAAGTTTGTATTATTCAGAAATAGGCTTTTCGTTTAAATCTTAAAGCAGTTAAAATACAAATAGCGCTTTAAAGCTATGTGATCCACTTTCTTGTTTCACTCTGATGGTGACAGAAAAAACACAATTGATGAAAAAAAAACACAAACTTCTCCTACAAGTGCTACTTAAATACAGAATGTCAAAAATGTGCTCCTGGTCTAATCAGGTAAGTTGAAATATCAGATTTGAACTGCCTGTCTGAGCAAACAAGGCTAAACAGAAACAGTTATTTTCAAAGATGTTGGATGGGGTTGAAGTCAGGACTCTGTGTGGGCCAGACAAGTTCTTACACACCCAGTTCATCCAGTCATTCTTTATGGACCTTGCTTTGTACACTGGGACACAGTCATACTAAAATAGAAAAGGTTCTTAAGGCATTTATCAGATGCTTTTATCCAAAGCGACTTTCATTCTCTATTTACAGGGGAGTCTCCCTGGAGCAACTTGGGGTTAAGGGTCTTGCTCAGGGACCCAGTGGTGGTCTGCTGAAGGTAGGATTCGAACCCATGAACTCTTTGTCTAGAGGCAAGTATCCTACCCACTGAGCTACCTCCACCTTCTTCCCCAAACTGGGTACACAAAGTTGGAAGCACAGTGCTGTCAAGAATGTGCAGTGCTGATGCATTATGGTTGCCCTTCACTGGAGGTAAGAGGTCTAGCCCAAACCCTGAAAAACAGGCATGTCCCAATACTTTTGTCCATATAGTGAATATTAGGTCAGCCGCCCGCCGCCCGCCAAAAAATCAGCACAGAGCCCTACTCAATGCTTTTGCCCCAAGTTATGGTCGGGTTACCACCAGTGGAAACAGGAACACTGCCTCTTTATCGCCTCATCTTCCCTGACTCACCTCACTGACCCAGAGTCAGTACAAATGTAAGTTGAATGTAGGCCACATCAGTAGGATCCATATTATTTATGAGGGGGCAAATAGCAGAAAGAAAGTACACGTGAAAGCGTGTGCACATGGTCAGCATGTTTACATTTACACAAAATGCAAATTTGCTAAATATATATAAATATATATGACCTATTACTATTATTACTACTAGTAGTAGTAGTATTAGTAGTAGTAGAGGTTGTTGTAGTAGTATCATCATTATTATTATCATTTTTGTTGTTGTAGTTGTTGTTGTTCTAGAACATTTCAAATAGCTGAAATACACTAAACGCAAAATATACACAACAACCTTACAAAAAGTTGTAGGGTATTAAACATTTTTAAATAAATATTTTCAGAATAGCTGAACACATAATATAATTAAGACAAATTACCTGGGAATGAAGTTGTTAAAGAGATGTAAACTATCTTCAGCCCCTGCTCCCTCCAGCAGTGTGTTGCACATAGAAGGATGGTCGTGTTTCGACTCATTTTTTTGTTTCCCACCCGTTTTGCAACTTATTCCGCCTCCTTAGCTACGATTGGCTGGAATAATGGTGACTCCTGCATTCTGATTAGTTAATATCTCATAGCGTGACGTACCGTCGCTCACTGCGCACGATTGACCACTCGCAGCACTAGAAGAGAAACCTTCCAGAAAACAGGTGGGAAAGTACCCTAACTTACAAGAGTTCTTTTTTTTAAATATACATGTTTCTTCTTCTAAAAACGGAAGCAGTGTGGCATCTACAAAAACAAAACCAGAACACTACACTGTGTAATATAAGACAGTAGGTCGTTAATTCTTACAGATGAAGCGTTAAAAGCACACACTGCGTTAAGGGACACCATATGGGCAAAAGTATTGGGACACACCTGTTTTCAGGGTTTGGGCTAGGCCCCTTACTAGTAAAAGGCAGTCGAAATGCTTTAGCATACCAACACATTTTGAACACCATTGAAACACCTTTGAAATGAACTGGAACAGAGATTGCGAGCCAGGCCTGTATGTCCAACCTGACCTCATAAATGATCAACAGAATGAATGGGCACAGTTTTCCACAGAAAGATGCTACAGCTGCAAATGGGGACGAGCTCCATATTAAAATGTATGTATTTGAATGGAGTGTCATTTAAGTACCCATTGGTGTAATACAGGGGGCGTCCCAATACTTTTGTTCACATAGTGTAGCTATAGCCTACAGCAGGTCAGCCTAATAGCAGTACAAATCGATCTATTCAACAATACAACAGTGGGTCAAACTCAGCATCGATAAGCGTTTCACTGTGTTTGTGGAGCAGATCACATTTTGTTCGTCTCAAAGCCTTATTTGAAGGATTTACTTGTTGACCTTAGGCCATGGCCACTTGTCTTGAGGGAGGATTAGACAGCAGGATTATGCCTGTAGGCCACATTAATGATAGGTTGTGTCTAACGTGTGTTAGCATTGGCCGAGTGAAAGTGCTTCAGGCCTTGTGCCTGAAGTGCAGAGGTCCACTGCAGCAATGCTGAAGCTGATGAATAATAGAGAGACAGTGACCTAGTGCAGCTGTGAACATATGACTACAATAGAGTTTCAGTTTGCAGGAGTGTCATTCACCAACACAAGAGGTCACAAGCTTCAGGAGTGGTCAGAGAATGAGCTTTCAGTTATATAGCTAATTATTACAGTAGTGTTACTGCAGTGTGTTTCACTAATACAATAATGTACTGCAGATGTGTTACAGTAGTGTGCCTCAGCAATACAGCAATGTATTATAGTGGTGTTACTGTAGTGTGCTCCAGTAATACAGTAATGTATTACAGTGGGGTTACTGCAGTGTGTTTCACTAATACAATAATGTACTGCAGTTTTGTTACAGTAGTGTGCTTCAGTAATACAGTAATGTATTATTTACATTTACATTTACATTTACGGCATTTAGCTGACGCTCTTATCCAGAGCGACGTACATCAGTGCTTAAGAA
>JBBPDE010000026.1:867996-879622 GCA_037974605.1 Nannopetersius ansorgii | reverse complement strand
TCACATATTCATATTGTAGATTTATTACTGTACATTATATTTGCCCAGTATATTGTGTATTGTACCCTTTAATCACTAATGTTGTTTTAATTGTATTGTGCTTGCGAGACACCATCTGCCGAAATCAAATTCCTTGTGTGTGTTCACTCACATACTTGGCCAATAAATGCGATTCTGATTCTGATTCTGATTCTGAGGACATTCTTTCACTCCACACCAGTGACTGCCTTACTGATTACTGGACCAAATCCTATTAGCAGTGATGGGCATTTGTCACGGCATTGTTAAATAACAGCATGCAGCAGATGCAGAGGATGTATTTGTCACAATTTAGTATCTGTGACCTGAGCATAATAAAATAAAGACTAAGACTCAGATCATATTTAAGAAAAAACAATATATGGTGAAGTTTCTAGTGTGGTTTTTACAGGGTCATGTCTGATGAAATGTGTTCCAAGTAATTTTGGTATTCATTTAAGACCATGTTTCCACTGGAATTGTAAAACTGACTTGACATTTGCATGATGCTGCTGTTTGTCAGTAAGGTTAATACTTAACTCACAATGCTGTTACGTAAAATTTTATCAAGCCTCCATAAAACTGTATGTGATGCTAAATCGAATGTCATAAACAAGCATGAAAATCATCTTCCAAAAACCATATAATTTTATCATGGAATATCATAGAAAACTGAATAATCCTTCCTTCATGTTTTACATAAATGTTGCCAAAGTGCAGCCTGCGGCGGGCTGATGCTCCACCCAGGGTTAAGACCCTGCCTTGCGCCTGTTGGCCCCAGGACAGGTTCTGGGTACCCGTGAGGCCAGTGAGGATTAAGCATTACAGAAAATGAATGTTGCCAAAGTCAAAATAATGCCCTCCTCCCCAAATCTTTGTAAGCTAAAATACCAGTTTTGAATTTACTGTTTTTGTGATGTGAACAAACACATTTACCTACAGCTCCATCAGTGCAAGCTAAAGGAGTGATTCATGCTGCACTGGCCTTTAATTGAGGCCCAATAAGGGCCAGACAATCAGAATAAAGCTCATGTATCAGCCCTAAAGGCTGATAACAAATGCAATAGGCTGGTAAATAAAATTAATGAAAAATGAAGAATACTGGGCCTTGACTTCAAATTTTATTTTTTAATGCTTTCATTCGTACTGATAAGTTATTTTCATATATTCATGAATGTCAGCATGTGCCTGATATGAAGTCCAGATTAACACGCAACACCATAATTATCACCACAAATACAGCCACTGTCGGTGTTGTGTGAAAGTAATGCTCCTTTTTCTATAGGTTACCTCCCACAGACTAAGGACATTAAAGTCTCCCTTGGTGGTCTGGGATTTCAATAGCAATCCTCTCCAGTATCTCCTATGTCATGGGAACAGATAGTGTGGCTAGGTCCTTTGAAGGTAAGGATGGGATCTTCTGACGACATTTTGATCCGGTTGAGTGCTCGGAATTTTCAGACCACAGAAACTCCCACAGAGAAGCGTGTGATCAGTAATGCCCTTAGAAAGGCCTTGAAAGGGTTATGTGGTAGGAAAGGTGCTCTACTCTGTCTTAGTAAAATAATATGGGATATTTGACTTGGAAATAAGGAGGTGAACAAGGAATAGCAAAGCAGTCAGTCTGCTTGTAGGATTGACATATAGGGCAAAAAAGTTGTAGTGTGAAAAGGAATGGCTTATAGGCAGTCAAAGTGGATGTAAATTTGGGACACTCGGTGGGGAAAAGGAAAACCTAAGACAAAGGTGAAAGGAGACTTTGTATGTATGGGGGAAGGGCAAAATCTTACTGTATTCATAAAGGGAGGCTTACTGAACACATGGAAATCAGGTGATGCATGCCCTGCACAGTAAACCTTTGCCCAGTTGCCACACAATCAGAGGGTAAGTGGGCAAAAGCTTCAAAAGATGAGGAACTTTACTCCTGAGCCACTAAACAGTGGATCATCAGAAGATCCTGGATAATCCACAAGCTGAGCATTGCTGCAAAGGAACTGTTGATCAGCTGACATAGGTTTTCAGAGCAGAATGTAATCTGAACAGCAGAGAAACCATGCTGCAGTGGGAGCAAAATAGGGAATGGGCATGGTCTAATGAAAAGAGAGTGTACAGAAAGGTTAAAAGAAGGAGAAGGAGAGACAGAGGGAGAAAGAGGAGGGGTCAGAGCCATGGAGTGTGACGTCAGAGACTTGCTGGATTGAGGTGCAGTGTCCTGCTGAGTCTAATCCATGCTGATTAGGGAACAGAAAGCAGGCACCTGCGCGAGTGCAGTGGGTGCTAGTGAGATGTAACAGTGAAGAGTGGCGCCAGCTTTCCCATGAACAAGAGGAGCATCAAGAGGGTTTCCAGAAGACAAGCAAAAAAGTCTGGGGAAGAATCTGAAATAGAACAGAAGGGCAAGTGAAACTAGGACCTTATGATAAGAAGAACCTTAAAGGGATTATTGCAACTATTAAGAAGGAACTATAACATCGAGACAAAGACATTTCTAAACGATCTGTGACCTTATCCAGCTTTCCCCTAACTTCCTTTCATTTTTACTTTACTAACAACAGCATTCTGTTTAATCAAAATGCCCACCAATGGAATAAACAAAGCTTTAAAGCTCCAGTTTGGGCTCATCAACAATGGGAACCGCTACCTCACAGCTGAGGCGTTTGGTTTCAAGGTAAATGCATCTGGCACCAGTTTGAAGAAGAAACAGATCTGGACTCTGGAGCAGGACGACCAGGATGGTCAGGTCGTCTTCTTGCGCAGCCACCTTGGCCGATACTTAGCCACAGATAAAGATGGTAAGGTGAGCTGTGCGGCGGAGGTACCAGACTCTGATTGCCGTTTTCTGATTGTGGCTCAGTCAGATGGCCGTTGGGCCTTGCAGTCTGAAGCATATCTTCGCTACTTTGGAGGCTCGGAAGACTACCTGTCTTGCTTCGCCCAGGCCATCGGAGAGGCTGAGCTGTGGGCTGTCCACTTGGCCCTCCACCCTCAAGCTAACCTGTTGAGTGTGGCTCGCAAACGCTATGCCCATCTGTCTGCTCCAGACAGTGAAATCTCGGTGGACAGCAACATTCCCTGGGGTGTGGATTCTCTGGTCACCCTGGTCTACATGGATGGCAAGTACTGCCTGAAGACTTGTGACAATCGCTTTCTCAGTAACGATGGCAAGCTAGTGAAGGAGTATGGGCCCCAGACAGGTTACACGCTGGAGCTCAGGTCTGGCAAGCTGGCTTTTAAAGATAATGAAGGGAAATACCTGACCCCACTGGGTCCTACTGGTACCTTGAAGTCAGGGAAATGTACCAAGCCAGGCAAAGATGAGCTTTTTGATCTGGAGGAAAGTCATCCGCAGGTGGTTTTTCAGGCAGCCAACAAAAGATACGTATCCGTCCGTCAAGGTAACCCTTTTTCCTTTTAGCAGACGTTTTTTACGTGCTTAACAGCTAAATGACTTTACAAGCAAGTGGATTCAGTAATGCACACAGTTTGCAAAAAACAAACACCATCCTAGCACTATCCTTTCTATGCCTGAAATTCCTTTTGTCCGTTTCTAAAATGTGAACTGTGAAACACACTTTGATGTAACCACTGTGAACAGTGAGTGCTATCAGACAATATTGTGAGCTTTTACGTGGGACAAAAGTACACACAGGGCACACAGGGCATTTACAGCCTTTCTCCGAAAGGTCTGTTTTATTCTTGTTTATATGATTTGCTAAAATAAATCATAGGCTAGAGGTACAAAGAAAAGTAACAAGATAAAAGAAATAGAGCACTGCTTTTCTCTGAATGACATTTTATAGGCTACCTGTAAGATAAATGGAGCACTGGAATAATTGGAAGGGACTTTTTGGATAGCAATGTATTTTTAGCAGAACAGGAGGTCTGGTGGATACATGGTGATGAGGTGTGATGGGTGGAAATTAAGGCACTTATTTCTCTTTCAGTTTAATATCAAGTCTAAAACCTGCTTTGAAAAGAATACAATTGCTAGATGACCAAAGCAAAAATGCACCAAAGACCTTCCTTACAACCAGATCATACAAAAAACCCTGCCAACCAGAAAACTGCAACAGAAGTCATCAGCCATCAGCTCATAACCATCTGGCCAGATATTTACAGGTTTTGTGGGAAGCATTCAGAGTTAATGGGCTTTGTCGAGTGCAGATTAAAGGAGTTGCAGATGAATTCAGTCAGACATGTCCTGGTGCCCTGGCGTAATTCCTATCAATGAGCCAAAGAACCGTTGCTATTGTTAGAATGAACCCTTGACTTGCTAAATGCTTCTACTCTTACTCATTGAGTGAGAGTGAGGAGCGTAATACTCAGGAGTGTCGTGATGAGCTGTGCGGGGATAGTACCTGAAAGGAAGATAGAACCCAAGACAAATGTGTATTTAACATTGATTTGGAGAGCATACCACAGGGAGAGTGAATACTAAACCTCTTAGTTCCTAATTTCCTATGACGTTTGAACATAAAAATATGGCTGGGTTTTTGCTAGACCCTGAGAAACAATAGTATTATGTCCTTATCTGCTATAAAGTATTGATGACACCCCAGCCGGAAAATGAAGTAAAAGAGGAAGCTTCATTGGATAATGTTCTATTCAGTGGATACCAAGAAAAGAAATAGCAACCAACTCATTTAATGCCTCCTTACTGTGGTACATTATAGTATAGTGGTAGTACATGAAATGCTTAGCATATGTTTCACAGTATGCTGTGTATACTGAGTTCTGTTCACTGTAACATAGGAAATGCCCCCCCTGCCCCCTCCCCAACACACACACACACTCTTTATGTTGGTTGGAGCAAGGCACCTAAAGCTGCTTAGTGGGCCCTTCATCACAGATTTGCATTGCACCACTGAAAGAA
Source organism: Nannopetersius ansorgii (assembly GCA_037974605.1). NCBI lineage: Eukaryota > Metazoa > Chordata > Actinopteri > Characiformes > Alestidae > Nannopetersius > Nannopetersius ansorgii. Next base: position 874,731 of record JBBPDE010000026.1, on the reverse strand, counting down.
TTACTGCAGCAGGCAAATGAGAAGGCTGGGCTGAAGGGTGTGTGTGCAGGATTACGCTAGTAACAGGCTTACGGGAAAGGTTGACGGATATTTCTGAGGTATCTCGTTTGAACCTCATCCTTTACAGTCTGGCCCACGCTAAACGGGAGCATGGATTTAATACCACGGACAGTGTTATTTAAACAACAGACTCAGAGAAAGTGAAAGAGACACATGGAGTGATTAGCGGTTTAGCGAAATGCTAGGCAGCCATATTGTGGTCAGGTTAAGGGCAAGTTTTACAGAAGATGTTCAGAGAGGATATGATTTTGCATTTGCATATGGACACACTCATGTTGTGGTGGCTGCTATTATGATTTTGTAGGGGATTGACTGAATGTCATATATAATTTCACTAAAAATCACTAAATGATTATTATATATTATTATATATTATATAGTTTTTATAATATTGCTAATCTAAAAAACATATGGGTCGCATTTGACACCTTGAAATGCATGTTTTTATAGTAGTACGCCATGTAAAAAGATACTACCATAGACTTCTAAATGGGGCCAAAAGGTATAAAACATTGCCACTCATCTGTAAATCAAAGGGGAATCCTCATTGACTTTAAGGTCTGACAATATCTTGAATTGAATACATGTATCTAAATGTTACCTCTTTTGTTTTTAATATAATCATCTATTTAAAAGCAAGAACTGCAGTACTACTATTCTAATTTAAGTTTTTTAAGTGTTGGTTGGAAAAAATAGGGTTAAAATCTTGGATTGCCAGGAGAAAATTCAATACTTATATATTTTTAAAATGAAGTATATAAGTAGTCCACCTCCTGCAGGCCTTGCTTGAAAAATTAACTACCAGCGTAATTAGGAAGCGGTCAGGGAAATTAGCCAATCAGATTTTGATTTACAATGAGTGGGACACATTTTGTGAGATAAATATCACTCCAGGTCGCATTCTGTGAGTGGAACGGCAGGAACTTTTGCTCTTTGCTCAAAACATTCTGTAATTGGTTGCACTTTAACTACCCTCTGGTTTTACCATTTTAGACTCTTCATTCATTGCCTGCTCACACATCAGTGAAACCCCACTTCATAGCTGCTCCACATTATACATGCTTATTGTATTTATTAATCTTGAACATACAGATAAGACAACACACATCACTTAAAGAATTATACACTTCAAGACCATTTGCATGCGTTTTTCTGAAACCCTGTGTACAAATGACCAGTGCATGCAGGGGGCTGAAGTCCCGCTGACAAGTCTTTAATGGTATGCAAATACAATTAGTGTGAAAAAAAGACTTGTGGGTTAAAGTAGTACTGGTACAATTATGGAGCAAAAGATGCTTCAATATTCTAAAAAGCCACTCCTTGTTCAGCGCAAAATTGTGCTGCTCCACTTCCAGCCTGTATCACTCACATACTCTGCTCTTGGGCTTCTGGAAGTCTTTAAATCACTGGCTGACCATATGAGCTATAACTGGTTTTCTGTCAGGTTATTTTAATAAATGGAAACATAAATACAAGATAAAATATAAGTTCACCTCTATTACAAGGTTCAAATAAAATATATTGAATGTCTGTTACAAGCCAGGTAGCTTTGTACTAACACTGAAAATCTCTTAGGGATACTAGTTGAAATGAGCATTATAATTTCAAATACTTTGACATTTACAGCCCAAAAATGGTCTAGCTCTGATAGTTATGGTTTACCACTGAGAGATGAATACACTATATGGACAAAAGTATTGGGATCTGATTTTCAGGGTTTGAGCTAGACCCCATACTTCCAGTGAAGGACAATCTTAATGCTTCAGCTTACCTAGACAATGCCATGCTTCCAACTTTGTGGACACAGTTTGAGGAAGAATCTTTTCTATTCCTGCCTGACTGTCCCCCAGTGTACAAAGCAAGGTCCATAAAGACATGGCTGGATGAGTTCAGTGTGGAAGAACTTGACTGGCCCACACAGAGATGTAACCTCCAACCCAACCAATAACTTTGGGATGAACTGGAATGGAGATTGTGTCTGACCTCATAAATGCTCTACAGAATGAATGGGCACAAATTCCCTCAGAAACACTCCAAAATGTGGAAAGCCTTCTAAGGAGAGCGGAGGCTGTTATAGCTGCAAAGGGGGGTGCTAACCCCATATTAAAGTCTATGTATTTGAATGCAATGGCATTAAAGTCACTGTTGGTGTAATGGTCAGGCGTCCCAATACTTTTGTCCATATAGTGAATGTTACTATGGGAATCATAAATGAATATTCTGGAAACTGGAAACTTAATGAGGGTACTAAAACATGCAGGCACTCAATTAATTGGTCATCAACACTACTTGTCTGCATTTGAGGCTGTAAGAGGTTTAAAAGGTCGATGCAATTCATCACCATATTTTAGGAATCATCGAGTTTTCATCGAGAAATCACTTGACAACCACAGTAATCACCTAAATGTGCCCTTTTTTCAGGTGTCAGCATCTCAGCCAATCAGGATGTCGAAACAGACATGGAAACCTTTCAGATGGAAATTGACAAGGAGACAAAGAAGTGTATGTTCAGAACAAATGCAGGGAACTACTGGACACTTGTCTCACATGGAGGTATCCAGTCCACGGCCACAGAAATGTAAGCGAAATCCGTCAGATGTTGTTAGCACAGCTGAAAATATAGTTCAGCCATTCGCTCATCTGCTGCTATACTGTTTCCTCATCAGATCCATAAAAAGATCCCAAATAGTATTTGAAGAGGAAATGAAAATGCAATTATCCACCCTGTAATAATAACCCCTGCACTGATACCATCTGTTTTCATTCTCCAACAGCGAGGCCAACACAATGTTTGAGATTGAATGGCTTGGTCCCAGAGTAGCTCTGAAGGCAAGTAATGCAAAGTATGTCTGCACCAAGAAAAATGGCCAACTCGCAGCCGTCAGTGAAACAGTGGGTGAGTAAAGGGAGCCGAGACAGCCTACTACAACTGAAAAATGGCTCAATGCTAAAACTCTCTCTCTCTCTCTCTCCCTCTCTCTCTCTCTTTTTCTCTCATTCTCTCCATGGTTTGATCTCCTCTAGGTGAAGACGAGCTGTTCTTGCTGAAATTGATCAACCGCCCTATCCTGATCTTGCGAGGGGAGAATGGATTTGTTTGTCATCACAAAAGCTCCAACACACTGGATGCCAACCGCTCTGTGTATGACATCTTCTCAATGCTCTTGAGTGATGGCGCATACCACATAAAAAGTAAGCCAATGGATGAAGATCGGGTATCAAGTGGTTCCTAAATATGCTCTAGCACCCACTTTTGGAAACTACTTGGTACCAGGGTAGGAAACTACTGCTTTTGGGAACCAAGTATGTTTCAGCACACAGCTCTTTTTGGTGGCATTATTTTTAAGGGTTTTGCCATGACAATTATCCAATTTTTCTACACTCTCAGAAAAAATTTGCACCTTTTATAGGACACAATTACTATTTGTACTGGTTTAGAATTTTAGAGCCGCAAAGTGAATCAAAATCACAATTAGCCCTTACATATATAGAAAACAATTTTCATTGTATATAGCTACCATCAATTTCTTCTTTATCTAATGGCCGAGGCTATGATTGAAAAGCTTTAAAATACTTGGTTTATTTCTTCCACAGGTGGTAATGGGAGGTTCTGGTACGTCTCTGGGAGTGGCCTGGTGTGCTCGGACAGTGACAAACCCGAGGACTTCTTCCTAGAGTTCCCAGAGCATGGGCGTGTAGGCATCAAGGGCAGTAATGGCAAATACCTGCGTGGAGACCAGGGTGGCACGCTCAAGTGTGACGCTGCTAAACTGGATGCCTCCTCTCTCTGGGAATACTGAGAATCATGAAGGAGCCCTGAGGAGTTGTAGCTATGGGGCCACAGAGACTGATGGAGAAATGAAAGCCTTCATATTAGTAGCTGCTCACAGCTGACTTTTTATTGATACCTTTCCTTCTTCTAGAACTTTTTGCAAAAAGTGAAATGTTAGCAATGATATCATCTATTCATGTTGTCTGCACTGCTTTCGTGTTCAATACATTTTTAAATATTATGCATTGTTATTTGTCAGCACGGCTGACATCAATAGTCGATCAGTTAGGCTCCTTGTTAATTTATTACATCCATGATGCACATGGATGTATATGGCAATTTAGGGTCAGCCTGATTTTTATTCAAAAAGTGATGTAGTGATATGAATCTAGCAAACCAAAAATATCTCTTGATCTCCAGAAAAAGGAGACCAAAGATTATGAGGGAACTGTAGAAGACCAAAACTGATGATTGAGGGACTATAGACATTAGAGAATGGAGAGGTGGAAAATGATGTGTGAAACTTCAAAAGATTACTGAAAACTCCTCTCAGGAATAATGTGAAAAATGACTAGAAGCCATTTTCGGTTGATTACATTGTGCTCCAACCCTTAAGTTCCTCTTGTTCTGACTTTTCCGTGTTTCTCCCTGAAAACACATTTTCCAAGAGATTTAACAAATTTTCATCATTATTCTTGCAACAACATAAAGGTTTAACTCATTGTGTATTCATCTTTGATTAAAAGGCTGATTACATTACTGATGAAATGTCACTGTTTTCTTTTTCTACACTGTAAGCAAATTAACTAGGCATATTGAGGCTGATTTTTTTCAATTCTCTGGCTTCCTTTGTTCGCCTACTGGGATCTGAATAATTCATTTTTAGGATTAGGACAATGCTTATGTATTTAAACCTTGGTATATTGAAGGCAACCATCATTAGCTGAGCATTTTACAAAATTAAACAATTGAGGGCAGTAAATATAGGACCACAAATAAATATAAAACTATGACAATAGAAAAATAGTTAAAAGGAAAACTGCAGGAAGTAGCTTATAAACAGAATGAATTATAATGAACACAGGCACAGGTACTCCAAAACAAGCTTCACACAAGACTAAAGCAGGAACCGTTACTGGAGGATCTTCGCTTCTGAGGGGACTCAAACTCTAGAGAGGGGGGGTGATGTTTGGATGCTTGTTTGAGACACTAGATGCATTTAGACTTACAATGGTGGCCAGTTGAGTTGATCCACACTCAGTGGAGTGGCTTGGGTTGAGAGATGCTCACGTCTGTGGAGACAATGGGGAGACACAGAGAGAAGGCAGACAGTCCCTGACACTTGCACATGCCTCAGGTGAGCCTCAGCCCTGAACTGGATTCAGTCGTTGGATTCAATGCAGGAAGCACTCTTGACACATGTCCATTTCTACTTTTCTAAGAGCACAGATGTTTTGAGACAGAGTAAAAAAGATGGACCTGAGCAGTAGCTTGGTGGTTGAGCGATGGCTCAGTTAATCTTAAATCCCAGGTGGAGAGCCAGATCCGATACCCTGTCTGAAACACCTGCGCCTCCCTTTCACCCACCCACTCCACCCTGTAGTACCATCACTCAAAGAGTGTTAGGTCGGTCAGGAAGTGGTGCAACGAGTTGTGAGCATACTCTCTCCAGTCGTCCATGGCAATAGGAACCGGACCCCCTTAGAAAATGGGTTCATGACCCAAAAAAGCTGTGAGGTCCGTGACAAAGTTGTCTGCGATGTGTGACCATGGCCTCTGCGGCACGGGGAGGGGCATTAATTTCCTAGCAGGCAATTGACAGGGAGCCTTGGATACAGCACAAATGGACTTTACAGTCCTCTCCACATCTGCCCATAGTGAAGGCCACCAATACTTACGAGTAAGCACCTTGCCAGTTTGATGGATCCCAGGGTGCCTGTGGTGGAGTGGTGTGTGCTGACTTCCTCAACGCTTCAGGTACAAATACTTTATCTACTGGACAAGACTGAGCTGCTGGGTTTTGCGCATTTGCACAGATAATATCAATCTAGAATCTAGGTTCGAACACCTTTGGTTCCTCTGGCACAGGAACCGATGCGAGAGGGCATCTGATAGGTGATCACAAAGTCAAATCTACTAAACAATAGAGTCAATTGAGCCAATCTAGGTCACAACCACTTTACCTGCCTGAAAACCTCTGCAATTCTTTGACTGTCGTGAACTCGGTCACTCGGTCACCACTGTAACCTTCATGTCGTCCATCCCCACACCCCCCAGGCCGAGAAATCAGAGCTCCGTAACATAGAATTCACACTTCTTGACCTGACATATAACTCATGCTGGAGCAGGCAACGAAGGACCTGACGAACATGTGTTACATGATCAGATTGGGTATTCAAGGACACTAAGATGTCATCTAAGTAGACAACCACGAATAGTTGTAACGTGTCTCTGAATACGTTATCCATGACCACTTTGCTATGCCATTACGAAATACTGTTAATTGTCGGATGTGGTACTAAATGCCGTCTTCCATTCATCCAAGGCAGACCAGATGTGACAAACATCAATATAATAAAAAATGAGATACAATATATAAGACAAAATGTAATTATATTTTAATTCACATAACAAAATAAGCAATGAAAAAATAATGAAAAACAATTATATAAAATCTAGGGCTGTAACGGTACATGTATTCGAACCGAACCGTTACGGTACATGGGTCACGTTCGGTACATGATGTCTTTCTGAAAATACATGGTACGACGGAGAAGACGTGATTGAAGTAATATGGAATGGCAGATTGACCAAAAAGCGCAAGTAAATCATAAACCTGGGTCGTAGTGTGGTGCAATAGTGCCACCTACTGGCGTAACCCTTACACATACATGAAAATATAA
>JBBPDE010000026.1:816010-830051 GCA_037974605.1 Nannopetersius ansorgii | reverse complement strand
CACACACACACACACACACACACACACACACACACACACACACACACACACACACACACACACACACACAAATGAATGCAGTAGCAGCTTTCAGTGCAGTGGACCTGTTGAATGTGTGTGTGTTTGTGTGTATGTGGGTGTGTGAGCATGACCTAATGGAACAAGGTCTTAAATCAGGAGTGTGAAATGTGGTAGTCTGGCGATGAGAGCTTCTCTTAGCCAAGTCTGAGACTGTGAGAGCTTCCAAATTCCACATAGCCATACCATGACAAACATTTTCAGCACGCCTCCATCGCTGCACGGTTATGAAAGTGCCCGGTTACATGCGAAGACACGCTCTCTTTATCTTTACCTTTCTGTGTTATCTGTAATCATCTACCCACAGAGGCCACCTTGACCAATTCTGCACCCAGCGCCAAAACCTCTCCCCTTACTCTGCCATCGCCTACAACAACAAAAAAATACTCCTGTGCCACTGTTTGACTTAAACCATGTTGATTTTATGTCTTTGCACATTTTGAAAATAAAAGACTGGAAACAGTCATGAATGCATTTTGTTGATTTTATTATGTATTTGGCTGCAAGCAGACAGATGCATGTTGGTAACTACATATGATTTTTTTAAAAATCTTAATATAATTAAATCCAGGGCAATTTTTTATTATTTTTCTCTTTGGCCAACAACCATTCACAATTTAAGTCGCAGTCAACTGGCACAGATAGTCCAACAAGCAAAATATATAAAAGGTCAGGCACAGATGATATACAGATATATATGGCACAACCGATATATTTGGGCCCTCAGTTGGTTCCCTGTAGCACCCCATCACCCACAGCTCAAAAAGGGAGATGTACAATTGAACACAAACAGAGGAGCGGGCAGAGCCGGATGGAGGCAGCTGGGGCCACTAACTAAGCAGCTGGAACAGGACAGTGGGCACAGGGACATGACACAATATTAAAATACACTTTTTATAATTCAGGAGCACCTGTGTGAGGGGCTGCCAGGTATGTAAAACCCTATAGACAAAACAACCAACTGTCTAGCTCCTCTTCAACAATTTAAAATGGATTACAATGTCTGACCAGTGATCATGTGATTTAATCGACAAGATCAGTAACACAGAGTAAGAACTGCAGACATTGGAACTAGTGACTGGCCGATCCCTATTTTTTCCATTTCCGATCCGATTCTGATACACGACTGTCAATACAGATACAGATTCTGATATAATGCATTTTTTAACTTTAATATTAGCATTATTTTTGCACTGTTTGTTTGTAAGGTTACATCATAGAATGATGTCTTTCTCCTTGTTTGCTAGCTAAACTCCTGGTACTCTCTGTCTTGAGATCTCAGCAGGTGCTTGATTAAATTTGTTGTTTTGTACGACTCAACTGTACTTCCACCCCTCGGCACGTTGGCATTTCCAAATGAAAGCATCTCCAAACGAGCGACATTTTGTTCAAAACAAGGTTAATATTATTCACTCGCTCAGACTGAAGTTGCTGCAGGTTCATGGCATGTAAAAAGAAGCAATGACATCTTGTATTACATTGCATCAAGTTTAACGCCCAGCTCGAGCTGCTAACTGGAATATATAGATCGGACCTGTCCGACGGACGGACTTACGACTATATCGGACTCGACACCGATATCGGATGGGGCCCATCTCTAATTGGAACTGCAGAAAAGATGGTGAATGTGACCTCACAAGGTGATCACCTACCAAATCAGCATCCTTTCTCATCATCTCCCGGTGTCATACACTGCGCTTGAGTCCTGATATCCTTTCATTCCGCATACATGACGGAGATGCGAGGAGAAGGGAGGGGGGACCAAGGCAGACACCAAACAGTCAGACTAAGCTTTGAAAGAGTCGGCTTTGAGGATCCCTGTTTGGATTCCCCCACAATGGAGAGCCTTTGAAGTGGCTGTCAGAGCGACTGCACTCTGAAACTCTTAGTGCTCAGCATGAGCGCTCAGTACTACCCCTCAACACCCACACCTCGCCACATTTCTGTCCATCTATCCCCACCTGCCGTCACACCAATTCCTTTTCAATAGGTCTTAAAACTGCCTGATTTGCATCAGATATTACATTTTCCTTTTTTCCACTCACCATCAGTCTAGGCAAGCCTTGAAGCCTTTTTGGATAATTGCAGGGTAGGGAAGATGGGGGGAATGAGACGAATAGAAGATACGCCTGCTTGTGGCGGAGAGAGAGTGATGGCACCACAGTGTGCCAGTCAAAAGACCTGAACGGATGGAGCAGTACCCTGATATCAACGACGGTTAAATACAAGCTTCTTTGACCACTCTTATTCCTCGAAAGCCAGGGTGGTAAATAGGCCGCTGTCAACATGCATGTCCTTTCACGCAGCGCTGATGCATCCTCCAACTGTTTCTTATAAAGCTGTGCAGACACCCACAAGGCTAAAATTTCGAATCACCTGCACTCAGTGGCAGGAGTGACCAAACAAGCGTCTAATTACCGTAATATTAATCTGGTAATTATTATCAGGGGCTGTGGCAGCAGCTTGATATGAGGTGTCTCACATTCGCCACAGACAGAGATGCAGCGTCACAATATTAAAACACTATTTGAAAATGCACTGCTCCATGTAGATGATCTCTTAAGATCGAAAGACAAGGGCCACTCATACAACAATGCATACATAAAATAAGTGGCCAACTTATGTCCCATAGTACTGGATCTAAACCCCTGCCTTACCTCGATAAGGAAGCTACAATGCAAGATCTGATACAATTCATAGAAATGTAGATATAGAAATGTGGTGACTCCACTGAAACAACTCAGGCACAACCCAGACTTAACATTATAGACCGTTCATTAGGACCTCCATACCCTCCCACAAGAAGAAAGTAACAGAATGCCTGTTCTCCAGAACTGAAAGATACTGGCCAAGATTCGGGACGTTTCAATATGTTGGTATATCAAACCATCCCTCCATGCACTGCTCTGCCTCGAAATCTCAAACATTCCAAAGCCAGGCCCCCTACTTTTCTGTCCATTCATATTAGGCTGGTCGTGCTACTGCAGGGACATTCTAGATTAGACATCCCTGGCCATAAACACCCTTTCTTATGCACCACCCTCCTGCAGACTCAGCCCATTCTCCCATCAGGGCGAAAAAAGTCACATCATCTCTGGCTCTGTCGAGCAGCCCAGCATGTGTTCTAGTACCGCACAACCCCTGGAGCCATGTCAACCCTCGACAAAAGCACAGCTATCACACGGCCCTAAATTACCCCGCTCCGAGCAACGGCACCACCCCTGCAGCTCCAACACCCCCTGCCACATGCTAACCACCCGTGACTAGCACTACACACTTTCTACTTCTCTTATTGTCCCTGACTGCCAGGGCCACCGCTAACTCTAATCTGACTGCCTGAATGTTGGCAGCCAGTGAAAGTTTTTCACAATGTAAAGTGTTTTGTTTGTGAGCTACTTCCTCCTCTATCTGGTGTACAGGGTGGGGTGTCTGGAAGATGACGGGCAGCAAAACAGCACCAGTGCCTTTTGAGAGTTGAAGGAAAAAGATAACACAGAGCTAAGCTAAGGGGATCGAATGAGCATGCCTGAAAAAATGATCATGAATATATGAAACACAGACGATTTTGCCCCTTACCTGTGACGTCACTCACTCATTCTCTCTCCGACACACTTTAAAAAGGGGACTTGACCATCCCGTCTCTTTTTCCATATAATACAGAAGGGATTTATCCACAAAATCAATGCTCAACCCCTTATGATGTGGCTCTGTACACATGCACTGAAGAGGATAGTAATGGATGTTTTGATGTGGGAACGCTTCCTAAAATCTACACAAGCTCTACATTATTATTCTTTTTGTTGGCTATAAAAAGAATCATATTGATGCAATCACACTAATCATAGAATTGAACCTGAACAAAACTTGCACAGAATGGTGCTACATCATGGCACAACTCTATTGACATGTATATTGTGCACCAAAAGCTCCACAAAGAGGTTACTGAATGTCTGCTCTTCAGAGCCAAAAGTTCACACTAAAGTTCTATGGGACGCAGTAGAAAGTTTTTATCCCCTGAGATACAGCACACACTTGGCTGATCTCAGGGTGGCATCAGGGCGCCAAGCCCTGATAGGGGATTCTTAGGAAATCTCGGCCTGTTGGGAAGGTCCAGCCCGAGGGCTTACATATGCCCTCTCTCCCCAACAGCTTTTAGCTGCTGTCTGTCTTGCATAAGGAGGAAGAACATAAGCTGACCATAATGAGACCACATTCATTAGGCAGAACAAGCTCACGCTATTTCTGTCCTCGTGTTGGGATGCTTCTTTTCCCCAGGAGCCGTTATGTGTACTCTCTCTTATGCACATGCATTCACATGAACCGAGGCCCATATTGTTATGATTAATTAACTAGAGACACGCTCCATATGCTGAGTGAATCAACACACTCAACACTCTCCAAGAAATGCAGTCACATTACAGGAGGATATCTGCTTAAGATGGACGCTGCTGAAGTGAACAATCAACATTATGTTTGAGGAAGAGCTCTTTACGTCAGTGAACTTTTACTGTTTCTCAATCGGCCCGGTTATGTCAAGATTCCGGGACGTGACAGCAATCACGAGTAATCATTATAAACGTCACTTGAAGTTAGACTCAGTCTGTTTTGCCCTCCTCACACTACCGCGATAGCTGTGTTAATCAAGTGATATCACATTGCATCTATTCATAGCACATTCTACTAGTCAGACCAAATTTTAGACCAGCTCTGTTGACATGTGTTCTTTAAAATCGAGGGGCCAAAAGGGCTCATTACACCATAATAATAATAAAAACTTTTAATCCATGGTCCTTTAAAACTTTTCATCCATGGTTTTAATCCATGGTTCTCTTAACCAGTGGTATAAATAAGATTAGCGAAGTGTGAAGAATAATTTTAAAGAAAAATCATATAAAGGTTCCAAAAATGAGCCTTAAATGGTACAGAACCTTTTTTATTATGTGAAGGTTCTTAAAACCCAAAGTGGCTCATTAGGGAACCAGAAGTGTTTCTTCTACGGCTTCACTCAAAAGAACCCACTGTGGAGCTTTCCCAGGTAAAGCAAACTCACAGCACAGCGGTGTCTGAAATACGGTTACGCATTAACGCAAGCCTTACAGTGAAGATCAACAGAAAGGTACTTTCTTTTCCCGCTCCATTCCCACCTGCCTTACCTGGAGCGCCGCTCTGCACGGTCGGACACAGGAAAGCCTGGAAGCTGGACACGCACAGTTCACTCACTGTCCCCATCACTAGGGTCCTTCAGAGCTCTGACAACCTTGTGAAATGCCAAATGTGTCAGCCAGCTCCGCTGTCTCGCAACTTCCTCCGTCTCTTTCTCTCTCTTCTCTAATTTCTTCTCTTCTCCGAAAGAAGACGAGCGTGTGTCAGCGTCAGTCCAGCAGCCATTCTCGAGGCGTTAAGTGGCTCCCTCTTTGCTCAGTGGGGCTACTGCTCTTTAACTGGTCATGCCTGAATGTGTGCAACTGCGACTGTGTGTGTGAGTGTGAGAAAGAGAGAGAGAGACAGACAGACAGAACGACCCCTCCTGCAATAATTCCAGTACGTCTCTGCAGCAATTTGCTGAAATCTCGCAACCACACTCAGCCTTCTCTTTTAGTCGCACAGCGTCTTAAACTCAACACTGTAAACCCCTATTCCCCCTCCCTTCTCTGCTGACATGTTTGACTGTCTCACTCCCTCCTTTCCTCCGTCCCCCTCTCTCCCTCTCCCTCTCTCTCAATTTGTCTCTATTATTTTCTTTATTTCTTTCTGTCTTAATGCTCTATATTTATTTTTCTCGCCCCTTATTTTTCCTTTCTCTCTGTCTGGCCCCCTCTGAACACACACATCAGTACATTAATGCAAGTCAGCAACCAGACTGACTCGCCTTCCTCTTTAAACACACACACACACAAACATTCCCAATCAAAACAACACATTTCTCTCTAAAACCACACCCACACACACCGAAAGTTACAATGATTAAAGAGTTCTGAGGGGTGGAGGACACAGACACAAACGCTGTAGTATCAGCCTTCACCTGTAGAAGGAAACAGTAGTTTTGTGGTTCAGAAGAAGCATTATCTTGTTTTTACTGAAAGAGTTTTTAACGAAATCTGATTGCTAATGATGTTTCCAACGTTCTCCCATTATAATAAATGAATAAAATAAAACCATAAAATATTCTCATACTTTTAAATCTCCACATATTAATCACAATGATATTGTTGCCTGGCAACAGGTTGCAGAGGTGATTTGCTGCTCCGCTGTAATAATGAAATTATTTATTTGTTTTTTCTCGTGAATTTACTCACAGGTCCACTGACAGTGGTCCTACTATTGTATACAGTAGAGTACAATACATTACACACATGTACACACTCATACCTACACTCTAATAACACACTCTAAGCCTTGTGGTTCTCCTCATATCCAGTGACATTAATAAGGTGTGAATGAAGATGTAGATCTCAGGGTGTAAGATCTCAGAGTTGCCAGTTTATTTCTATAGTGCAGCTCAATGACAAGTTCAGTCAGATCCAGGTTTTCTTCACAGCTGAATATCTTATGCTGTTGACAACTTTGATTGTGTTCCAGGGAATTTGGCATGGAGACCGCTGTTTCAACCAAGGTGGGACTAAGTTGGGTTCTCTAAACACATACAAATAGGTCATTAACCAGAGCAGGTGTTGCTGATTGTGGCTGAAACCTGACTTCTCAAGAAGGTAGATCTGAGGAACAGGTTTGTCCTACAGCAAGGACTTTCTTACCTGATCCTCACTGTGTGGTCTAACACTTTCCAGCACTGTCTTCTGGCCAAAAATGCAAAATAAATAATGTGTTTTGTTCCCTAAAGAGCCAAAATGTCAATAAACAAAAGAGCCAGTTACCTTTTCAATCAACAGATTATTTCTCACATAATTTATAACATATTATTATGCAGGATTTTACATTTTGGCACAGGTGTAGCTGCATTCAAACACAGATGTGTTCTTACTCTCATCAATTACAAGAGTTTCAACACAAATCAGCCCAAATGAAAATAATAAATGGATCGACTGGTGACCACTGGTTTCTTGGATTCAGATGTCGAATGACCATCTCTAACAGAATAAACACCTCAACACCTAGTGATTCCTATTTAGAAAGTCAGGATTGGGTTTTCAGCTTCAGCGTGTGATGCCAAATCAACGTGACTGTTCACAGTTTATAGCAACAAAGCAGGGCTTCGACATGGTAAACAAGGCTGGCTTCTGTTCAGTCAACATACAGACACAGCAGTCGCTTTAGTCTGTAATGCTGAAAGCAAACACACCAGAAAGTAAAGTGGCCTCTTATATTCATGCGTGAACACACAACAGAACAGCACACAGTGTGAACAGTGCGATTCTTCTCTGTATTCAACCCATTCACCAAGTGAAGCAGCGGGCAGCCAGGAACACAGCACTGGGGGAGCTGTGTGTGGGCAGTCCTGGGATTCGAACCCACAGCCTTCCGATCAAAGGGGCAATGCAATAACCACCAGGCCACCCAACATTAAAGTGATCACTCATATCTTACTATATCAGCATGATCACTTTGGGTGACAAGCTAAACCAGCTCAGATCACCAACTGATTCATAAAATTCAGTTCATTTTTTAATACATTCATAAAGGGAACATATCTTACTACTGCTACACCTACTAATAATAATGTATCTGGGCTTTTTCTCATTTTGTACTTCCCACTTTTTTACATTCAGGGTAAATTGAATGCAGCATAACTGATTAGTGGAATCAAGTGAGCTCTGACCTGTTTGAAATGAAAACCTGCAGCCACATAAGATTAACAACCTCAACCCAATTGGCCTTTTGGTCTTGTGGTCCTCATTAGCGTGTGTCCGCAAAGGGCAAGGGTTCACCAAAAGGCACCGGACTTAAACACACTCATATCCTTGCCCAATCACACTGAACCTTTATTAATCATCCATCACTTCCCTGAATATTCAAGCACATAAACACGACTCAGCCTCACAAAACTGCTTTATCTACTCCCTGCCAATCACACTCCACACACACACACACACACATACACACACACACACACACACACACACACACACACACACAGCCATAGGGAGTGACAAAGATCATGACATCAAGAGGACAGACAACAATGACATGTGGAGGGAGAGAGAGGGAGAGAGAGAGAGAGAGAGAAAGGGAGAGAGAGAGAGAGAGAGGGAGAGAGGGAGAGAGAGAGAGAGGCCAAATGCCATGGTGGATGCTCAGGAGCTGCCGAGTCAGGGGTGGAATGTGCTGCAGCTGCACATTGAAGGAACAAACCCATCCGAGGACACTCATACACAGCCCTTTTCGCCAACTCCGCAAACGCCAGCGGATTTCAGTGCACTTCCACTTTTACGGCGCGCTTCCACTTTTAGTATGCACTTCCGCTCTGATCTGACTGTTGCTCACAAAGCACACCCACAACACAAAAGCTTTCATCTTCAGACAGGGCATTACAGGGCAGGCAAGAGGATAAAAAATAGAAAAAACATCTCTGAGTGGACGGATGGACCAAAAGAAAAGAAAAGAAAAATGTAGAAAAAGATAGTGATGTCAGTCAGTCCATCAGTCGATGCCCTTTAAAACACATGGTAGGTCACCCTCTTCTGCACATCAATATATTCACACTTTACAGTCCTCCATATATCCTCACTGGCCACGTTATGAAGCCCCACGACTTTAGAAATCCATTATAAAAGGCAGAAAAAAACAGACTGTGGCCTGGTCTCTAGTGATGCACAGTTTGTCAGTTAGCTTCTGCCTCGTTCATCACTGTCTGTGTCTGACCACAGAATTGCTGCTGACCAAATCTTACCTGGGTGGCAGTTCATTCCCTACGCAGCAGTGGCACCGACACAGAAGTGGTGTGATAGTGTATGAGGCCCTGGTTAATTTCAGCTGATAATGCACACAGCCGCATTCACGGGTTGATTACTTTTTTAATTAAACCACAAACTGACCTGAGTTTTAGTGACTCAAAGGCGGTTTGTGAGTTGTTCCATGTTTATTTCTGTGCATTTGTGTTTGGTCCCTTTGTGGCCACATTATTATTTTTATTCAGGTGGAATAAAAATAAAAAGAAGAAGAAAGTGGTTAGAATAAAAAAAAGAAACAGGTGAAGTGAAAGTGACCATTCTGTCATATGTGAACATTCACCAAGTGACGCAGCGGGCAGCCAGGAACACAGCGCCCAAAGAGCAGTGTGTAGGAATGGTACCTTGCTCAGGGTACCTCAGAGGTACTTAGCAGTCTTGGGAATCGAACCCATGACTTCCCGCAGGGCAAACTCCCTAACCACTATGTTACCAGTTGCCCAGGTGGAATAAAAATAGTAATATAATAAGAAAATTGTGAAAAAACACAAATAGAATAAAAATGGATGATACAAAAATACAGCAGCAAAAGCAGCAAATGTTTTGGATGCTGGATGTCAGTCATATCAACATGACCAGGCTGGGTGACCAGCTAAACCAGCTTAGATCCATCCATGGCATCCATAATTCATTTTTAATACATTCATACAGGGAATATACGTGAAAGAAATGAAAATGTGTTTTTTATTTGGCACAAATGTGAAATGTGTAAGGGTTGCCTTAGCATGTTGAATGTTACTGAATCACACTTAATTGGCTGAGTAATTTTGAGTAGGCTGTAAATATCTACTGACTACAGCTGGCATTTCTCTCCCACCAGTTCATGCCAATTACAGGGAATACACATGCACAACAGCATCACAACAAAAGAAATACAACATTTGGACTAAAGTATTGGGACACACTTCTTAATTATTGAATTCTGGTGTCTGCTTACTTTCACTAAAGGGCATTCGTAATGCTTCAGCATACCAAGACGTTTTGGACAACACCACGCAAACAGTTTGCGGACACGGTTTGGGGAAGACACTTTTCTATTCCAGAATGAATGAGTCCCAGTGCACAAAGAGGCTGAATGAGTTCGATGTGGAATAACTTGACTGGTCCACACAGAGCCCTGACTTCATATATGCTCTACAGAATGAATGGGCACAGAAACTCTCCAAAATCGTGTGGAAAGTGGAAGCTGTTATAGCTGCAAAGAGGGACGAACTTCATATGAAAGTGTTTGAATGCTCATGTACACATTTAGCGTACATACTGTACATTTCCATGAATTACCACATCTATCATGTTGTGATGCTATTAGCATTTAACACACCAACCATATATTAAGCCAGTCGAAGCATCTCGGGGTGTAGGAATAAGCTGGATTTCATCTTATCCTGTGCTTCATGCTGTCCATCATATGCGTGTCCTGCAGCAGTTTCTAAGACACAGCAGTGCTACAATGTCGCCTCCAAGTGGTCACAATAAGAAACACTACACAGGGCAGTCTGAGCCGTTTCACCTCCTTATTGGCATTCAAGCAGCAACGCCTGTGACAGCAAAAGCGAACTCACCCCACTGGATCTCAGGGGAACGGTGAGGGCGCCCAGAGATCTCCACAATGAAGCCCTAACAAACTTCCAGGGCCTGACAGAAAGTCATAGTCTATTTTTCGCTCTCTACACAAGCGATGTGATGTGTACCGTCTCTCTCTTTCCTGGGTTCTCTCGCTCTCTCTCGCCTGAGGAGAAGTGGAGAGCTTCTGTTGCACCGCTGCAAACACCCACGCAGCCTCTCCTCATCCTCACCTAGGCAGCACCCTGCGCATGGCTGTGTGGGGGCTTGGTTTGGAAAGAGCCACTGGAAATAGTGTGCTTTAAACAAAAGTGCAGCCATCTCAGCTAAGAAAATTACATTGTAGAACCTTAACTACAGGTTACATCAGAAGGGTCTTACAGAGTACAGAGAATATTTTTTTTCTGCAGAGTTGTATTGGATTTTATTAAGTCTTTATATCTTATATCGGTTCTTGTCTCTGTCTCTCTGTCTCTGTTCATTCATAACATAAGCAATTTCCTTTGGGATCAACGTTTTCTGGTTTTGATTTTATCTTACGATTCCAATTTAAGTTCTAAGACATGAATATGAACATTTGGCACTTCCACCTCATTATTCTGATTTTGTTGTGAGGGAAGGACAGTCAGCTCAAAAATGATAGGCACCCTTGGTAAAGATGGCAAAAAAGGTGGTTAATTCACTCCATCTTGTGCTGAAAATATGGGAGGAAATCCAACCTTTAATTCAGCCTAAGAATTTCCAAAAAAAATTGAAAAAATAAAACCAAGGGTTATAGTTTTTGGCACCCTGCATTTTGTGCTTTCTGCATCCTCCATCTGTCAACCTCACAACAGTGGCTCTTCTCCTAGAATGTCTGAAGAGACTGGAGAATACAGAGTCAGCAAGTGGAGACCACCCCTCAACACATGTCTATTGATTAATGGAGTTCAGGTCACGTGGCTGAGATGGCCAGGTCAAAAGACTGATGCTGTGCTCACTGAGCCATTTCTGTGTGGACTGGGATGTAGGTTTTGGATCACTGTCCTGCAGGAAGATCCAACAGCGACTCAGATTTAACTCTGTATCAGAGGCAGCCAGGGAGTCCGTGATGCCAAGTATCTTAACAAGGTTGCCAGAGCTTTTGGATGAAAAACAGTCCCAAAACAGCACAGACCATCCACCATGTTTAACAATAGGAATGTTCTGAAAGCTATATTTTTTTCTCATCTGAACATGGTCTAGCAAACTCCAGGTGCTTATGTCTGTGTTTGGATGAGAGGTTTTCTTCTGGTATGCCTCCTAAATAGTTTGTTGGGTCTGAATCTCTAACTGCAGTCCTAATCATAATGGGGTAACTTTAAAATATAATAATAAAAGTAAATCCAGTGTGTACTCGCAGCTTTATTAACAGCCTTTTCACAACAACATAACACAGGTAACATCCACGTTTTTTTTTTTTTTGTGCAGCCCGGGGTTTGGGGACCACTGCACTACAGGACTAGCTGTTTTAGACATTTTAAAGAAATGGTACAATTCTTTTTTTAGGCATACATTTGATTTTAGAAATGTAGAAGTTTCAAGAAGACTGTCAACCTTTGTGACATTTTATTGGTGTATATTTCCTCAGTGACCCTTTAAAAAAAGAGCCTTTGAAATATAATTGGGAACATGCTTTGCTAACTAATCGTCTAGGAATGCCTTTAATCATGGCTTTCCTTGGACAGGGATGATTTGAAATATCCAACATTTAATTTGAAACTAAATAACAAATTCAAAACAACATTAACTACAATAAAGGTCTTCCTAAAGCTGTTCTTCTGAAGTTTGGTCTGATCACTGCAGCAACAGCAAAAAAAATAGCATTTCTGGTATTTTTGGTGTTCATGCATGATCAGACAGGAACTCATACTCTGCCCCCACCACTAGGTTTTAATCATACTAGTGCAGAATATTCTGGAAAACATTTTCATACTTTTAATGTGTGGAATTCATAAAACCGCTCAAAAATGGCATTTTTATACATAAACTAGTGGTGGGCTGTTATCGGCGTTAACGTGCTGCGTTGACGTGAGACTCACAAAGTTGGGTTGGGAGCTGGGTCTATACTACGCAAGCTATGATGACTTTCACTTTTATATTTTAGCGCGGATGTACACCTAGCCGAATTGCACTGTAGGGGGCGAGAACGAGTCTTCCAACCTGTGTGTATGCCTTCTGTGAAATTACCGCATCAAACGCAACATGCTAACATGGGTGCAGCTATGAAGCCGCCGGGTTTGCTGCAGGGAAAACTTATTTTTAAGAAGCTTCCCAATGGAAACCTCGAAAAGACTAAGGAATTAGTTTACTGTAGGAGTTGAGAAACCCGTTCTCAAAGACTTACTTTTAGTCATTATTTGGATAACACACATATTCTGAATGCCTTCAGCAGAATTCAAATGAGCCATTTTAATCTAGATTAATCTACATTAAAAAACATAATCTATGCCCACCACTATCATAAACCTATATTTTTACTATTAAACCATTTAAAAACAAATGCAGTGAACTACTGTCCATGGTAACTGACAGAGGTCAGAGTTCAGGTCACTTGATGCTTCAGGAAAAACAGCCTTTTTTGGGCGGGATGCAAGTAAAAGATGCAGCAGCTTATCCACAGAAGACCAGTGTGGCTGCAGGTTTTCATCCCAAAGTCCAGGTGTTCTCCTGCTTGATTGGATCGATAACACTGGACATCCCTGCTGTAACTGATATAATGGCCAAGTCACAATTATTTTCCAGGCCCAGAATAATGGAAGCTGAAACTGACGTAATGGTTCTTTCATCAAGTGCAAAATATGGAGCAGGCTCTAACGCTGATCATTTAGTCCTTTTGCACATTCATGTGTTTTCAGGTTTCAACTCAAACTCCATGGTTCTCAGTCACAGGTCTGGGGACTCCCCTGCTCAGGCACACCTGACTCAACTCATCACGTAATTCCTTTAAGACCTGTGTGAACTAAAAACGCAGTACAAATGTGCATTGGATGCCCAGAACTCTGATGCTGTAAAAGCCTCATATTAAACTAATTGTTCTTATAGATCACTTCTATTGACCCATTTATCATGAACTGTTAAATTAGGGATGTATAAATGAAAAGTGATTTTGATGACTATGACGATCAATCAGTTGTTTGCAAGATCTCTGACTATCAGAGTATTAAATGGCTCAGCTCACATATTTTCATCTGTGTAGAGTCTTGAAGCCTCTTATAATTTCCTTTTCGTGCTCCTTTGTTATAGTGAACTGATTTGAAGCAATCAGTAGCGGGACAATCCTATTTGGCATGACTGTGGTCCTTATGTCAGGAACCATTTACGCTTACATTTTACGGCATTTAGTTGACGCTCTTATTCAGTCAACATCTGTGTCTTAAACCTGTAAAGCTAAACTTAAATCAATGTCCGCTATTCCACCAAGTTCCACCAAGTAAACCCCAACAACACCTGTCACAAAAAAGCTGAGTTAAGATAAA
>JBBPDE010000026.1:768098-778983 GCA_037974605.1 Nannopetersius ansorgii | reverse complement strand
TGAGCACATATATGGGAGAGGTATTACATACAGATAGTATATTTTTGTACATTTAAACCTTTTTTAACTAAAAAAAACTGTTCACTGCCAGACAGAATATTTAGACGTCATGTCATTCACCCATATTGCAGACTTGTACTGTATCATTGTTATGGAGACCAACATTGCAGTACAGATTATTAGACAATATGTTGTGCAGTCCTGTGTACTATGCCATACTGGATCCTATAAAGTACAGCAAACCGTTTAGGAACTTCTTCAAAAATTAAAGTAAAAGACTAATTAAAAGACCAAAAAATCATCTATAATTAACCTCGGCTGTAGAATGCCGACAGCAGAATTTTTTCTACACAAGCTGTGTAATACAATGATGCCCTCCAAGATGGAAACAGCATTATTTATTTATTTTCATCTTTTTATTCATGATCTTTCATTATATCTGAGAGTGACCTGGACATGAAATGTGTGATAAATATTCATTATTATCATTATTGTCATCATCTTCTTACATTTGAATTTTGATCGTTTTCTTTCTCCTTTTCCAGAAATGAATGACGTCCTATCGCAAGTCGTCCTTTGCTCTTAGCGTCACTTTTTAAGAAATGCCACCATGAGTACTCTGCTGGAATCAGACGAGATCAAATGTGAGGATCTGGTGTTCATGGACGACTCCAGTCCTCAGCAGACACCTCCAGATATTATCTACCCTGACACTTCTGATGGCCAAAAGCAGAAAAACCCAGGCAAGCAGAGAACCCACCACTGCTTAGAGTGTGGCAAGAGTTTTACCGTGCAGAATCACCTCCAAAGACACCAGCGCATTCACACAGGAGAGAAGCCCTTTGACTGCCCGGAGTGCGGCCGGAGCTTCAGAGACAAAGGCAACCTGAAGATACACCTGCGCATTCACACGGGAGAGAAGCCCTATCACTGCTCGGAGTGCGGGAGGCGCTTCAGGGAGGGAGGCACCCTCAAAAAGCACCTGCGCATTCACACCGGAGAGCGACCGTACTACTGCTCAGAGTGCGGGAAGAACTTTAATCAGCTGAGTAGTCTCCAGACACACCTGCGCATTCACACTGGAGAGAAGCCGTACGACTGCCCGGAGTGCGGGAAGAGTTTTAATGTACTGAGTCACCTCAAAACGCACCAGAACATTCACACAGGAGAGAAGCCGTACTGCTGCTTGGACTGTGGCAAGAGTTTTAACCGGCAGAGTCATCTCCAGCTACACCAGCGCATCCACACAGGAGAGAAGCCGTATTACTGCTCGGAGTGTGGCAAGAGTTTCAGGCATTCAAACACGTTAAAGACACACAAATGTATTGTGAATGAGATGGAAACTCATGATACTAGTTTGTCTGACCAAAATGAGGATTTTCATTATCAGGTGGTTTTAGTTACACAGGAATAGGGCAGTCTGTATTTTTGCAGTGATAACGGCTTTGTTACTGTTAAAGCTCTAACGAAGGGGCGTCGAGCTCCGGTCCAGCACAGTTTGGTGGTTCTCCTCCTCAAACACATTCACAAAACCTGTCAATTAACTGGCGAGGTGAACCAGGTGTTTCTGAGCAGGGAAATCACCAAAAAGTGATGGACTCCAGCCCTCCAGGACAAGAGTTTGACACCCGGTTTGAACTGATCGTTTTAATTACGGCATTTAACAGACGCTGTTATCCAAAAGCGACTTCCATTTCCTAACTACACTGGAGCAACTTCGGGTTAAGGAACCCAGTGGTGGTTTTCTGAAGGTAGGATTCAAACCCATGACCTGTTGGTCCAGAGACAAGTGTCTTACCGACTAGGCCACCCCCAGCACCACCACCACCACCACCCCTAGCAGCATCAGCAGATGTTTTATTGTCTTTTTAGCATCTTCAATCATGAATCATGTATATTGTTTGGGTGTCTGGATTAATCAAGGTGCTTAAATGATTCAAGGAAAAATAATGAATAATTTTGGTCAATAATAAAGCAGACCAAGTATTAACCACGGCATTTCACGGGTTCACTTGTGTTTTCACTCAAAGGGAAGGCATATCACAGCTGTAGTATTTCACTACAATTGCAATAATTCATCTCATTGAGCCTTAATGGAATGTTGAGCAGTAACTCTGCTTGAGTGTAAGATCCATTTGATTCTTCAGAGAAATACTGGAGACCCTGTGTTATTTTGAACATCTCCAGGCACCACTGTAAGACACAGCAGTGATGGCAGACCAGTATGGTTTTTATATCTGTCAGGAACAAATGGTACCTGTCAGGGTACACATGTTGTCACCGCGGTACTAGTACCATCACTGCCTGAAATATACAAATATTTCCCTTAGTTAGTTTTAAAGTAGTAGTGACTCTATTCATCCTGTATTGACTTTAGATATTTTGTTTTGATTTCTGTTTAAGATTGTATTGACTTTAGATATTTTGTTTTGATTTCTGTTTGTTAATTCATGGAAAAAGGTATGTGTATACTTTTAAAACTAGGTGCATCACTGGACCTGAAGGACAATATCTTACCACTGGGGATACATATATGTTGTTTGTACCTTGGACAAAAGTTTTCCAGGACAGGATAATGTAGGAGATTGGGACCCAGAGAGGAGTCCTGGGTCTGAAAGAGTCTTTTTGGAGTAGGTAGACAGCTTTCGCCTCCAAACCCCAAAGAAGTTGATGGAACAGCAAGGCCAACACTAGTGGCAGAGGCTACACATTATGCTGAAAGGCTGGGAGTTTTTCCTTGTTTATGATTGATGGCGAGAGGAGGATGAACCTGCTCTTCCACACCAGAACTGAAGCAGCTCAGTCGATGCTAGTCGCTTGGGCAGTGGTCACCAGCCCTGAAAAAGGAGATCGACCTTCCTGAGAGGTCTAGTTCTGGCCAAAATCTGCATCTCCTGCTCTGGATATTGAACTTGGAGGTCCCTGATTGACTGGAATGTAAAGAAGGGGGTGTTGGATGCAGGTTGGTACCCAACACGGGACACTGGTAGAGCTCCTGAAGGAGGGTTGGTGACCAAAGCTCTAGGTCTTCAATTAGTTATTTTAAGCATCATAAAATATTCCTGCTGGTTCTTTGAAAAAACCTGATCCGGAGGATGTAATATGCTGAGCTCATTTTTCTTAACAGATTTCAGAAAATGTCTTGCCATGTATGGAATATTTAATTTTTAAGCTTATGACTGAAATGCTGAATTATTTGTCATTCTCTCAATGTTTATTCATAATTTATCTCTGAACCAATGTATGGTCACTAAATAAACAGCAGAGATGAATTAACTGGCTTCTTAGGTAATATTTGAAACACCATTTATTTATTGTTGTATTTCTCCCGATATGGGCAGTATAGCTCAGTACAGCCCTGTTTGCTATTAATCTTTGTGAAACCATTTGATTCAGTTGAGCTGCAGAGTGCCACAATACAACTGGAAATGCATTACAAGAAAAGGTGACTCCAGATAATCTCCACATGTATTTTGCAATTGTCTTCTTCATTCTCAAATGTGTTTTCCAGTTGCGTTTTGTATTTACTCCACATTCATGTGCACAGATGTACGACCAAATGAAGTTGTGCTAACACGAGACAGCAGCTCTGATGAGTGAGTTTAGGTACGAACAGCAGTATTCAGCTTTATATGTTGATGCACAGAATCGTGTTTACTGAATTGAGACGACCAGAAGTCATAATTACAAACCAATCGGAGGAAAATCTTTGTGTGTAAAAAATACTAAGAGTGAATGATGGTCTTTCATGATTTCTGCATAATTAAATTAAGTCATACAGAGTGGTTTGATGATGAAATGCTGCATACTAGAAAACCATGCCAGGATTGTGTACAGTGGTGGTGAGAGGAGCCAGTTATCCAAAGTGCATGATGCTTCTAAAAGCTTCCTCATTTGAAAGCTATGACATGAAATGGTTATAAATTCTCTGCCAGATGTCTGAGCCCATCAATTGTAGATCGGTGCCATATTATATTCTTATAAAACACATTAAATTATCTTTTGTGTATTTAATGTGCTATAAATAGACTATCAGAACCACTTGAAGGTGCTGGAGCTTTCCCAGAGGCCTGAGGGCAAAAGGCCATAAAACACCCCGGATGGATCCCCACTCCATCACAGACATAAAGTGCATGCACACACTCTCACTTGGGAGCCATTTAGCTTATCCAGTTTGTCTGATTGTCTTTGGATTGTGACACAGGGAGAACAGAAGGCTGGGATTCAAACACAGGTCCTTTTGCTGCAAGGTAACTGTGCATTCCATCCATTTGTGAAAGAGAGGGCAAAATAGGTGCATTGTAAAATAGTCCCAAAGGAAAACTTACTGCTTCAGATTTACCATTATTCTACCATTATCAACACTCCATTACAAAATGTTTGCATTTATACATAATGCTCCTTTCACCACCACTGAAGAAATTTCATTTCAGAAAACTCATAGTTCTATCTCAATCACTGAATTAGGTAGAATCTTATAAAATCACATTATTCCACTTTAGCATAGTCTTGTTTTCTCATTTTCTTGACAAACGATTCTAAAGTAATACAGTTTTTACAGTGTCTATAGTTGTTCTCCCTCACTGTAACTGCTCCACAGCTCCAGCATTCTTCACACCAGCCGCCATTACAGCAAAGAAGAAGTTGGGGAAGAAGGATCTTGCGTAGATGGCTGCTTTGGAAATGGAGTGGGCCATTATGATCTCATTCTTCTTGCTGCTCAGAATTTTTAGAAGCTCACCGGCCATCTCCTCCGATGAAATGCCATGCGGTTGCTGTCTGTTGAGGACTGTATTTTTCAAGCAGAGAACTCATGAGCATCGCTGAAGGGGGAGTTATAGGCTAAGCTTTATGAGCTGAGGGTGAGGTGGATTTACCTGATAAGATGGACTTTGCTGTGGTTGATTGTCTGACTGCGGGGCCGGCTTTTATAAAGGTGTGACTGAGAGTACTGACAGAGATGCCATACTCTTGCACTTCAGCCCTCAGGCAGTCGAAGAAGGCCTGCACTGCATGTTTAGAGGCAGCGTCTGAAACGGAAAAAGTTCTGAGTGACTGACAGTGGCTGCTGTTCTTTGGTCGGCATCCCTTATTTGTCAGTTCAGCTGCTTAAAGATTCACTCATTACTGAAACACGTGTTCAGTTGTGCACACACAACTTGGATAAGCTAAACTAAATGGACAAAGGTTTTGGGACGCATGTGTTTCAGGTTTGGACTAGGGCCCCTTAAATTTTGGACAACACCAATGCTTCCAACTTTGTGGACACAGTTTGGGGAAGAACCTGTACTATTCGAGGATGACTCAACCCCATCTAACATCTTTTGAGATTAACTGGAATGGAGATTGTGAGCCAGGCCTTCTCATCCAACATTAGTGACTGATCTCATAAATGCTCTACAGAATGAATGGGCACAAAAACCCACAGAAACTCTCCAAAATCTTGTGGAAAGTCTTCCAAGAAGAGTGGAAGGCTGTCCAAAAGGGGGTACCAGCTCCATATTAAAGTGTGTTTGAATGCAATGTAATGAAGTCCTTGTTAGGGTAATTTCAAGTGTCCCAATACTTTTGTTCATGTAGTTGTAAACTACTACCAATAGAATGTGATGCTCTGAAACCACTGCAAATGAATGTATGGTCAGCGAGAGTTGTAAAAAGACAACCTAGTATTGGATGTTGAGCAGTGGAACTTCTATCAAGTCACCAGTCAACTGTTTTGTTGTGTCTGGGAAACCAACCTATAGTGTACTATGACCTAGATGTTGAAGCTAAAAATTCAAGTTATAGGACTCAAGTTCAAGTTATAGAAAGTTTTTGAATTAGTTCAATGTGTGACAGCATGAAAGTGATGCTATCATTTCAGGGTCCAGAGCTAAACTCACATGCGGTGCGGAAGGGCATGGCCAGTTTCCCCTGAATGCTGTTGACCAGGAGGATGTGACCTGACCTCCTGATGATCATAGAAGGGAGAACACCTGCAATCATTAGGTACATTAACCAGCAAATTTAAACATTCAGATTTAAGTGTTTGGCAGACACTCTTATTCAGAGCAGTTATAGTGTATTTATGTTACAGATGTAAGTAAATGTTGCTTTAGGACCCTGGTTTGCTGTATGGAAGGCAGTGGTGTTACCCTACACACACCAAACAATGTAGCAGAATGATAGAAATGATTTGTCGTCCACCTTCTGAGTTTCTGGGGTACCTTTTACCAGTGTGGTGGGTCCAAAGTAGTTGGCGTCCATGACCAACTTGTCTATCTCCAGAGAAAGGGCCTGCGCCGGCGCCTTCACCTTCAGGCTGCTGTTGAAGATGAGCACATCCAGGCAGCCGTAACAATCCAGCACGTCCGACACCACATCTGGCATAGAGTCTAAGTCGCTGAAGTCCAGCTCTACTAATTTAGGTGGGAATGTCTGTAAAAGTTTAGTGGAACAGACACTGAGCTTAAATGTATAACACCTGTTCATACTGTGACAACTCTTGTAATTACTTGTTACTAAACCGTTGTTTTAAATTTTACTACACTCTTGATTATTCATAATTTTACTTTTATTTTTAAAGCAAATGTCTAAAGTGGTGAAGTCGGCTGATAACATATTGATAGTTATGACGAACACAGTTTGAGCTCAAATAAACTAACATTAAGCAGGACTATTGTCTAGTGGAGGGGTCGGTCATGGAGAAGGATGTAACTGCAAACAGGACAGGGGAACAAGAAACAAGAGACTAACCAGCCAAACACTGAACTAACACAGCCAAACACTGAAAAACAATCTAAAGACTGGGGAGGAACATACATAAACGCAAGGGAGGCAAAAACACAAAGCAAGAAGCACAGTCCAAGCAAACTACTCAGCAAAAAATACAAAGCAACAAAACAGAAACAAGAGAAGGCAAGAAAAACTGAGCAAAAACATTAAACTAAAAACTAGACTGAAGGCAGTGGCTTTATATACAACTACACAAATTTACATTTACAAATTTACAGCATTTATCAGACGCTTTTATCCAACTTCCATTCCTACAGGGGGCAGTCTCCCTCGAGCAACTTGGGGTTAAGGGTCTTGCTCAGGGACCCAGTGGTGATGCTGAAGGTAGGATTTGAACCCATGACCCAAGTATCCTACCACTAGGCCACCACCACCCCAAATGAGAAACACCTGGGCTAGGGAGGAGGCAGGAATAAGACACAGGTGGAGATACTAATGAGGAGGCAGGACCAAGACTAAGAATAGAAGAGGAAGACAAAACATTGCACAAAAAACAACAGGGAGAACGTTACAGCCATGCTCTGAATGTGTCTGAATGAATGAATTTTCACAGGTTCACAGGCCTTTGCCTCAGCCCAGCAGATAAAAAACACAATTCATATTTTGATTATGATATAAGCATGTGGTGGGCTAGTTGTCTATGTGTATTGGCCAAAATAGATACCATGAGGTATTCTTTGCCTATTTAAGTGTTCCCTTTAAAATTATATAAAATTCTTTACTTTAAAATGGTTTTTCACACACACATCTCTTTTTACAGCAATGGTTCAGTAAAGAAATATCAACTGAAAGCCCCATTCAGGAACCACAAAGTGGTTTTATTTTAAGTGTGTAACAATATCATCATTTACTTACTACAGATGGATCCGATTCTTTGGCCAGCTGCTCTGAAAGAGCCTCAAGCTTTTCCCAGTTCTTCCCACAAAGAATCAGCCTGGCTCCACTCTTGTGAAAGAGTTTTGCACACTCTAGAAAGGCCAAGAACCATCATCACTACAGATTCAGGAGTAATGAGTCTTATTACAGTTTTAGAGACAAATACACTAGATGGACAAAAGTACTGGGAAGCCTGACCATAGCACATATAGAGACTGTAATGCCTTCAAACGCATAGACTTTAAAATGGAGTTGGTTCCCCTTTTGCAGCTATAACAGCTTCCACTCTTCTTGGAAGATTTTCCACAAGAAAAAACAGGTTTGTCCCAATATTTTTGTCCATCTAGAGCTCATGGAACAATGGCTTACCATTCCCCAGCACTGATAACGAATCTGTTATCAGCACCACTTTGTTTCTGACAGTTGTTTTGTTCATCAGCCGCAGGATCACACCGTACAGATAGAATATTCCTGCTGTCATCACCACCACAGCAGGCACCAGCCACACCATGGTCACGCCTGTCTTCTGAGAGACAGAACACAGTAGAGGTCTGTTCTAACATATCCATGTCTTTTCAGCATTTAATGCTATGAACATTTTCTTACCACACTGCTGTTCATCTCCACAGTGTTAGTAGATATGTTTGATCATAAGTATGGAAAAAAATAATTTCACCCAAAAATGTGAACCTGGAAAAACAAAACGAATGAAAATAAATTAAGCAGCAGATATAATTAAAGGAGAAAATCTGAAAGTTGTTTGGGGGAAATAAGGGTCTAAATGAACTGAGAAAGCAAAAACAAAAAATAAGCTTTGGATGTACCATTTAATGATAGTATATAATTATGCACTGTATTTATTATAAGAGGGAAATTATAGCAAATTATATTATTATATTTGTCTGGCATCCAGAAGTGGTGATCAAATCTCAAGGCCAATGGTTTTACAATAAAACATAAAAATAAGTATTTTTACATATAAAACTCAAGGGATGAGTTTATTTTAATGATAGGAATTGTCCAAAATTGGAACTGTACGATTTTGTCTGCAAACAAGGCAATCAGCCATTGAGCAAATTATTATTTTTGTTAATAATTTTAATGTATTTCATGCTGTGTTTGAATGTTGCAGCTAAAACTGAACCAAAATTGATTCATTTGATTCTTGCTTTTTCAATATGCATTATTTATTTCCATGAATGGATTTAGTAAAAAGACAATAATGTGATTTCCATGATTTGACCAACAGAAAATAGTAAGATAGTGTGTTGTATGTGTTCTTTGTGCTGTGGCAGTAAGGGCAAATTGGCCATTGATTCAGCTATAAAGCTTTGACCCATTTGTCTGTAAAGAATAAGTTTAAGAACTAGCCTAAAAATGGTATTTTTGTTGCATCCCTATGCATTATTTAATTTAATATTTGATACCCAGCATGATACACACTGAATTAGATATTTCTTTAATCTACTCTCGACACATTAATATTGCACATGAAACAACAAAAGTTATCAAAATATTTTTGAACCAAACTGTACATTTACACTAATTCTGCAGTTAAGTACCTCTGGACTGCAAAAAGTGCAAAGTCAGGTTTGGTTTAAAGCTCTCCAGTTTTAAAAGGAGGGTATACATATCCATACTACCATGTTTATAGAAGAGCTAATTATACTCTCTTTCCATAAATATATTCCACATGGAAATTCCAGTCATGCACAACGTAGATCTACTGAGATACAAATACAAAAAAAATGAATAAATCGGGTACAAATCAGAGACAGACTGAAAACTAAAGTTCAACAGAAACATTCTGATTCAAACAGTAACAGTAAGACGAACAGCCCACACATGCAGGTGGAGAAGATGTTGCTCTGTGAAACTTACGCAATGCAGAAGTTCAGGGGAGCTTCAGGGGAGAATTTCAGCTTGCTTGTCCTGGGTTAAAGGTATAAATGTTAAAGGTATAAATGGTGGTAATCTTTCTGGTAATCTGCCTCCTCCCACGGCTTGGCGCTGGACAGCAGGCACCAGGCAGCACTCTGAGACTGGAGGGCTTTTAATAGCACACAGCTGAAGCTGTCGTTTGTCATGTATGTTGTATACATAGCAGCCTTCGAAGCATTTTTGCAGAAGAGGGGGTTAGGTAGCTGCCCATTTCTGGAGCCTTGCTCTATATGGATCAGTTTGTTTTGGCAGCATTCAGCATAAATACCAACCACAGCACAAAACAAGAGGCTATTGGGAGTCTAGTGTTGTAAAAATACGACTTATAAATTTGTCAAACATAACAGAAAGACAGATGTCCTCTGTGATCTACTAATAAAGAGTTACTCAGTTCATTGCAGTGTATTCACATGCTGGGTGTGGAGACAGGAACAGTGAATGAGATCAGTTTACCATTAGACACTCTAAATAGATTGTTCATGCAGTTGCAAACATTTGAAATCAAGCCATCATTGTTATGACCTCCATTGTGGCCTTGCAGTGTCTACATGCTATCTTTAAGGGTCAGTAAGCGCAACTTGGTCCAGAATTAAGTTCCTAGTTCTAACCACTAGCTTGGACTCCCCCAGTCACATGATACAAACAACACTAGGAGGGCGAAAGCTACACTATATGGACAAAAGTATCGGGACACAATTGTTTTTCAGAGTTTGGACTAGGCCTCTTACTTCTTGTGAAGGGCAATCTTCAAGACGTTTTTGGACAACGCCATGCTTTCAACTTTGTGGACACAGTTTGGGGTAGAACCTTTTCTATTCCAGCATTTACTGTGGATGAGAAGACCTGGCTCACAATCTCAGTTCCAGTTCATCCCAAAGGTGCTGGATGGGGTTGAAGTCAAAGCTCTGTGCAGGCCAGTCAAGTTCTTCCACCTCATCCAACCCTGTCTTGATGGAGCTTGCTTTGTGCACTGGGGCTCAGTCATGCTGTAATAGAAAAGGTTCCTCCCCAAACTTGGCACAACGTTGGAAGTGTATCCAAAATGTCTTGTTATGCTGAAGCATTAAGACTGCTCTTCACTGGAAGTAAGGAGGCACATGAATTGAATAATTAAGAGGTGTGTCCCAATACTTTTGTCCATATAAATGTATCTGGTTTAGCATGTTTCAGTCTATTGTCTACTCTCGATTATAGCAGTACCAGAGCTTAGACAGTTGTGCGCCTCAGAAGCCCCTTAGTGCCTTCCTTAATGCTTCTTAACTGTTTTATCGCCTCACTGTAACCATAGCAACTG
>JBBPDE010000026.1:714119-728397 GCA_037974605.1 Nannopetersius ansorgii | reverse complement strand
ATATATTCTGGAGCGAAATATAGATATGAATATCACATTTGACTTATTAAATTCTGCTATCATTTCATTCAAGTAATGGAAATACATTACAATTGTTTACAATTGTTTACAATTGTTTAAAAAACGATGAAATCGCTGTCCTCATATGAGTATTGTGGATTGTTAAAGTCCTGCTGCCATCTTTGTGTGTGTCTGTGTGTGTCTGTGTGTGTGCGCGTGAGGTTTTTTTTGTATGTGGCCATTATTTAACGTGATGTTTATTTGTTGGTAATAGGCAAGCAACAAGCTCCGTTCCCAGGCATAGAGCTCCCAAGTATGATGGTTAACTCTCTTTGCTTCCGATCATAGCAGTGACCGCACTGAAATGGTTCCTCTATGCGTGCATGCAGTGATGGAGGCCTCTCAACGCCTGCAGCCAAAAGCATTCTGAAGACTTTTCATTTGATTTGAAAGAGTTTAGATTTCTTTTTACATACTCGAAGCCTGTGTAATGTATCACAGCTGAGTTTTAGTAGTTGAAACCTGCATCTCTCCTCAAAATAACTGAATTAGAGTTACTGCCATTAGAGACATGGACTGTGTGTTCTTCAGAGTGCTTCCAAACAGGATTGAGAAGCCTCAAATGAAGTGCTTCTTTTCAAAAATATTCCCGTAAACATCATCCTTCCAAACAAATGGAACCATTGAATATCTGTCCAAGATATGTACATGTGTCCGATTTTCGATCAGGGCCCATGTTGCCAGTCAACACATTCATGCCTGCTTGGAGAGAACTCTGTAGACTAGACCTTTAGAACAGTCCTCTTGTAGATGATTGTGACCAAGGTCTCTGTAAGGCCTTGGAAACACATGACTTTAAGGAATTATTTGTCTACATGCCATGTCAAGATTGATAAAGTACCAAACAATAGGTAAAGGCTGAGAATTAATAAAACATTTGGAATTGACCTACATATTTTGGGAGAGTTTATCTTGGTCTTTTATGTTTGGTTTTTACCAAATTAGGCATTTTACAGGCACATTTTTGCATGCATTCTGTGTACAACAGGAAAGGGAGCATCTGCATTAGGTTTATTCATACATTTTACTAAATGGTTCTTTGCCAGCCCTTTGTTTAGTTCAATTATAGATGTAGATTTTTCGTGTCTTTTTAACTTTTCAAATGCTGGTGATATTCTACAAACAACTTTTACCAGCTCAAATATAGCCTTATCTGCCACTTGTTGCAGAGCAGGATATTTTAATATAATTCAGGACTGGCAATGTATCATAAGACTTGGTCAACTGAGTGCAGCTCAGCGTCTAACCCATTAAACCTGCTAGGCAGTCACTGTAGTGTACTTTGCTCTCTGGATAAAAGGCATGTGTTGAAGGCATGTTTAACTGGATTAACCCCTCAGAACCTGCGATCTGCTCCTTGTGTGTTAAACCATATGCGGGTGTGCAGTTGTGTTAGTGTGTTTGCTGGTTGTTTGCTCCTGTGCCTCTCCTCCGGCCAAAGAGTTTATTGTTGAATGAGAACAGCCCTGCAATCTTGACCACTCCTTGAGATTAAGTGCTGCCCCATCCAGAGTTAGGCTTTCAGGACAAGATTGATTTATGTGCATTCCGTGTGCAGACTTTTGTGTGGAAGTTTCCTAGATATTCTCCTCTATGATTGGGTATGTTGGGTGAAAAGAGATTGTTTGGATATCTGCATGGCATGTTCTGCATTGAGTTTGCCATTCCAAATTGTTACTGGTTTGTAGTTGGGGTAAAATGGGACATTTCAAAATGCTTTAAACTATAATAAAGCTGCTGCAAACCAACTGTAGTTTGCATAACTCACGTGTCTTGTTTGTGACTTAGCAATTTGGATGATATGGCTTAGAGTCAGGTTGATATGTGCTTGAACCCATCTTACCCAATCTACACTGATGATGGAGCCTGATTTGTTTAATGGTGTCCCTCTTCAGAACCTTTGTTGTGAATGTGTGACTGACTTACTATAATTTCTCTTTGTAGTAATGATGGCCAAGGAGAAACCACCCATCACTGTGGTCGGAGATGTTGGTGGACGCATTGCTATCATAATCGTAAGTAGAGGTGCATGAGACATTAACAGACCTATACATAGATATGTGCTGTAAAAATATGTTTGAATTTTTTCAGATCTCTATCATTAACATTAACATTGTTTCTTAATCATTCACATCATAGCGTGTTATATTACATTTATACATATATACGTAATGTACATGTATAATCTGGTCATTTCGATTCGTTTTTACTTTACACATTCACTGACGCATGTGTAGTCACTATTGGTTTTAAGTTCACCCCTTTTGATCTCAAATAAATTATTTGACAAAACAGCGGTTCTCAGCCCTCATCCTATATGCCCTATCCTACACATTTTCTGGTTTCACCATAAGATCAAATAAGGTGTTATTAAATTAGCTGATAACTTGAATCTGATGTTTTGGAGGTTGGAGCAGGACAAACCTGAAAAGTTTGAAAAGCAGTGATGTAGTCAATACTGTAGCTTTGATGGGAGACCAAGGTACCTCATCTTATTATATCATAAGGCTTTTTATTTAGTCAGAAAACATGGAATAGTATGCAGACTGGTTTACAGGACTGGAAAGTACCCTTGTGGGTCTTTTGAGTTTAAAAAGTTATCTCCCTCTTCAGGCAAGCGCATGAATGTAGAGTTATTGTGCAAGACCTGCATATCTAAATGGCTCCTGATATAATAGACAGGTATTTGCATAAAATGATGTAAATGTTTACAATAATTGTTATGTCTACTTCAAAGCTGTGTAAAGCGTAATCACCCATCTTTGGATAAAACTAGTCATCCCACTTGGTTAGTGCTTAATTATAATGTAACTCATGTTTAAAAAAAAAAGTCAAACTGTAAAAATATTGAAAATCACCCAAAGAGAAATGTGTGACCTCATAGGCTGTTTTTTTTTATATCTGCCTTTAGGATGACATCATAGACGATGTAGAAGATTTTGTGGCTGCAGCAGAGATCCTCAAGGAAAGAGGGGCTTATAAGATCTATATCATGGCCACACATGGCCTGCTGTCTGCTGATGCTCCTCGCCTCATAGAGGAGTCTGCTATAGATGAGGTGAGTCATTTGAGTGTTTTGTGAATTATACCAAGCCTGGAGAACACACAGTCCATGCCATTGAACACATAGCACAATGACTAATCTATATTCAGAAAGAATCATGAATGTGATATTATGTTGGTGCAGT
This sequence comes from Nannopetersius ansorgii, assembly GCA_037974605.1. Taxonomy (NCBI): domain Eukaryota; kingdom Metazoa; phylum Chordata; class Actinopteri; order Characiformes; family Alestidae; genus Nannopetersius; species Nannopetersius ansorgii. The sequence continues at coordinate 725,149 of JBBPDE010000026.1, read as the reverse complement.
CTGTTTGGAAATGTACAGCCAGGTTTTCTGAACAATAAAATTACCTTGTTTATTGCTGTCCAATCCTTTGCAGTCAGATACTGACTATTTTGTCATTTTCTTTTGATAACCTGTGTTTACCAGAAGATGATGACTTCCCCTTTTGAGCCTTAGTTCCTCCAAGTGTTCTTCCTCCGCTTTAAGAGAGTTTTCTTTGTCGTTGTTGCCCTTGTCTTGTTCGCTTGGACCTTGGACCTAAATTCTGTAAAACTGCTTTGCAACATCAGTTGAAAAAAGCAATACAGAAGTATATTTCCCAAAAAGATGTTCAATATATAGTTCTGAAACTGCTTTTTATCTATTAAATAATCTATTAAATTATCTTCTGTGACACAGTTGCTATTAGTTAAACCTACTTTGTACGATTTAATTACAATATGATCCATTGTATTGTTGCATGCATACCTTGACAGTAAAGAGTTTCTGCCTGTAACCCATCTGTCACAGAGCACCGTTTATCCAGACGCCCCCAATCTAATCAATTAATGGAAATGAACCACACCAGGACCACCTTTGACCAGACGTTATTTGAGTGGGCGACCATTCTAGAGTTGTTTGTGTCAGTCACCGCAGCACTGCTGGGATTTTTTAAACACTACTCTTACTGGCACAATTAATCACTATAGCCCTTGTATTTCCATTTATAATTAGTCATCCTCTAAATGCTACATTTTGGGAAATGTGGAAAAAAATACAGTGACAAACTGATGCTTAAGGGAACACAATTTTGGCAGCACAAAAAAATTCTGATAAAAATGAAATGTATGATATAGTAAATAATGGGTCATACTAACGTATCTAACCTCCCTAGTTCATGGATTTTCTTTTTAGTTAATGGAGCCTTGCTAAATTGTCTTGCTCTGGCCTAAATCTTTATTTTTAATCTGGCCTTTGGAGCTAAATCATTTGGGTGACTGTTAGCATGCCTCACCATTTGCTTGCTTTTCTCTGGATTGGATTGAAATATGTTTTTATTGACCATATGATCTCATAATGTGTAAACCTGTGGGAATGATGATAAGTTCCTATATCACAACTTGTCCAGATTTCTCTAATGCCATGCTTTGTCTTTTTTGTTCAATCACTTACAAGAGTGGACCTCCTATTCCAAACTACTCTAATCCTCACTAGCCTTTACTGGTTGCCTATTTTCTTTGCACTTCACTGCCTCGCCCATTTATATTACCTCATGCATATCCCTGTTTTTTTTGCTTCTGGATGTTTTACTATCCTGTTATTCAAATTAGCCTCTGCAGGTGGCAGATGCTTCAACGTAATCACTCCCATATTGTGGAACTCACTTCCTCAAAACATTTGAGCACAAGCCACCTACTTTCAATAGGGTGTAGTTAGTTATGTATTATAAAGTGTCCTGTGTATATATAATGACATTTTTTTTCTTGCAGGTGGTGGTAACCAACACTGTGCCCCATGAGGTGCAGAAACTGCAGTGTCCAAAGATCAAGACAGTAGACGTTAGCATGATCCTGGCCGAGGCCATTCGCCGCATCCACAATGGCGAGTCCATGGCATACCTGTTCCGCAACATCACTGTAGACGATTAGGCACCAAGCAGCGTTGTGCTTGCACTGGAGGTGAGGTCTATACAAAAAGTGAAGGAACTACCTCTTCTCAAAAATGTAGTGTGCCAAGTATTATAAAACTAATAAAATAAACTCATTTAACTAATGGACTGAAAATTTCTCGAGAGAAACTACTCAGTTAATATTTAGGAACAGAACTTACATTTGTGTCAGTATGCAAGTGTTCCCCTTTGCTTTTTCAGTCAGTTTATCTGTGCAGCTCTCATTGGCTGTAGCAGTACCTCTTATATTAAAAAGTGTTGAATGTTATCCATTCATTTGCACTCCCTCCATCAATTGTATGCTGTATTTGCTCCTCAATATTTGCTTGCTTGAGTGTTCTGCCAAATGAAGACATTTGGTCACAATCAATGTCCATACATAAGCGTTGCATAAGATGCACCTTAAGGACCTTAAATGTGTTGTGTGCCAGAATAGCTGCTTGCTTGCTTGTTTATTTCACACAGCTTTCTTAAAATTGTATCCAGTGACTGTGTTTGAGCCAGAATGCCCTTAAACTATTTGGGCATGCTGATTCATCTCTTGAAAATGCTGTGCACATTTACTAAGGGAGCAAAATTTGCATCTGAACTGTTGTGTCTGTCGTCTCACCTGTTTGTTGTGTGTTCTTAGATATGTGTGGCTTTCTGAGTTTTAAAGGGATACATAAATGTGTTTTGACATTAAGCATTCCATTATTGAAGGTGTTGACCCATGCGCTAGTGAAGGCTTATGTTTACCCTTAAATTCAGATGCCATATTGTTACAGCTCAGCTTTTTTGTTTGTTAACCACAAAGCAAAGTGATGTAAGATTGACAGAGGACTATACAAACTAATGGCACAAGCTAAATTGCATTTCAAGCCTGGCTGTTGAATCACAAACAGTAACTGCTATTCCATAGGAGTTGCTGCCACTACTGCCTGCAAAAAGGGGAAAACCGTGCATGATAAGTTTGTTTGGGTGCATACTAGACGTGTAATTGACAGAGGCATGCCTAGTTTATTCATGCCGTCAGAGCTCAGGGAGGTTTTTAGAAAGCATTTGTCCTCCATTCACTGCGATATTCTCACAATCGGATGTTTCCTGACATTGCTCTGCAATCACACCTTTACATAATTTCTGTTCACACTTGGTCTGCGCAGTGTTCCTTTCAGCACTTCCTCTAAGTTTTGAGCTCCTTCATTTCAGGTGGTGAAATATGTTCAGCCAGGCAGGTTAATGGCTGATATGTGAGTCATTTGAGTGTCTCTATGAGAGTGACGGTGGTTGCTATGGCAACCGTACTCATCGCTGTATTAGTTCTTTATTATGATGATGATGATTATTATTATTATTATTATTATTTTCCCCAGGGGCACAAGTGTGCTCTGCATTCCAGCTTTCGAAAACAAAAGATAATTAGCGTGTGTGGGTGTGTGTGTAATGTTATGTTTGTCACTGCTGTTGGGTTTGCAACCATATTTTTGTAAATAAAGTAAACAGTTTGAAGACTTGTTGTTCTTTATTGTGTCTCTTGCATGTAACATGAATCAGATTTCTATCTTTAGACTTACACTTAAAGACTCCCCAGGTCAGTTCACTTGCACTTCATGTCAGACTTCCTCCAACCACATGAACTATTTCGTTTGACTGCTTGGATCTCACCATTTGGTTTGGTCACAGACCCTTTACTTGCTCAGAACTCCTCAGGGTAACTCGGAAGACACTGAGGAGCTTAGACCAAGTCCAGGGGCAAGGACAGCAGATCGTACACGTTGCAGGTTGCTCATTACATTCATTATATACATTCTAACCAAGGTTTGAATTATGCTTTTGGGAAGCTACAGCACTTTTCGGCTAATATTCAAACACAGTTTGCACGATTGTAGTCCTCCAGGTTTAGAAATTGACAATCTATATTTTAGAGCCACATGATCAAGAGTACTAATACGCAGAAAACTTTTGCTGCAAGAATATTTAACAAATTGAGACAAAAGTTCAAGTTGGCTAAACAATATCAACAGCGCATTATCAACTACGTTACTCATTAGACTCGATTTTGTCAATGTTTAACGCCCTACTCACCTAAATGTGCAGAAGACTTGAGCAGTCCTTCGGAGTGCGTTTATAAGCTAGGTGGACAGGACAGGCAGCTGTGTGTTTTAACTGAACTTTTAAGAGGAACTAGAGCACCGGCACTTTTGTCACTTCCCTCTTTCAGTGCAAGGGAACAATACACCTTGTCTCGAAAGGGGAAATACTATAACTGTGGCAGAGCCTGTGCTAAATAAGAACATGTTTCATTATAATTTGTGGAGCACATCACCATAGTTTTGCATCTGATGTTATCAGTCATCTCCGGCTGACAGAGATATACAATATTTTATGTAGGTGGTGAACTAATTGCATGAACGTTTCACTGTGCTGGGGCTTGGCAACTGTTTCTAAGGGAACTGGTTTTGACAAGTATGTTTGCATAACAAATATAGAGATGCTGTAAATTTTAGGTGTTTAGATAATCATGTTGAGCAACTGGTTTGCCCTACATGTGCATACATGGGTGAAAATGTTCAGTATATTCATAATGGCTACTGTTGCTTAATGTCATTGGTTCACAAGTCCAGTTTTATCTCCAGGCGTGTATTCACATTCAAAAGGCCATTCATTGAAAGGTGCGTCAGGACCTAGCTGACATCCCGTAAGAGCAGGAGAAGAGAAAGTAGGCATTTGATTAACAAAGCATGAGCTTCCCTATAGCTGCGTTTCTGCTTCATCTTTATTTGTAACAATTACACTCTTGTGTGCCAACTGGAGATGCAAGCGCCTTCATTTCACCACTAGGAGGTAGTGTGCCTCTGCAAAGTGCTTTAACGCCATTCATTTTGTTCTTATTTTGAGTGGCTAGTCGAGACAGACTTTCCTGTTGACTTCTAATGTGTTCTGAAATACGGAGATGTTGGATACTAAGGAGCAGGCAATGAGGAGATTCTTATTTTGATGTGAATATCAGGAATATGCCTGTAGGGTTTTATGTGTCGCAAAAACACAGATTAAATGAAATCTGGCATCAATTCATCCTCATCCAGTTCTGCATGTTTAGGTTTCACCATAGTGTGACTGTTGTGACTTCATCCACTTTCCTTTAGTTGGATAAAAGAGTGCGTGTATGAATAGATTGTTTTGAGATAAAAAATCAAAATATAAATGTCTAATTATGCATATCGGTGTCACAAGTGTATTCCATTGATTCCACAGGCAGAAATGTTTGAACACTTAATATTTATTTGCTGTGTAACAAAACATAAAAAAATGTGCAACGTATAAGATGTCTTTAGAATATCAAAAGTGCATGAGTATGGTGACAAGCATTGATTTCAGAAATAAATAAAATAAATACCATGGCTCAGTAATTTGTTGCAATGACTGGTCAACCAATGCAAACTTCATACAATTAACAATAAGAAAAAAAAACAGAATTTATATTTTATATTTAGGTTTTTAATGCTACAGCTCACACAACTTGACTATAATCAGAATACTTTTTTCGATTTGTACACCGTTCAGACTTGGCAAACCTGCATCAGCTCGGTGCTTGCATCAGATCTTTACAAGTCTAATGCATCTTGAGAACTGTCACAACATTCGGCATGTTCGGTTGAAACAACAGACAATTGTCCCCAAAGGTTTCTGCATTGTCCATGTAGCGTAAGAGTTCATCATTGTCTGTTCGTCCTTTTTCTTCCCTTTATCAACAGTCAGACTTTCTTATTATAACCTTTACCAATGTCAGTATTGGGATGACAAAAGTGATACTGAGTTGGGAGGGTTCAGAAGATTGTGAAGAGTGAAACAAGGTTCATTTTTGTAAGTTCATTGTCTTTATTTTTGTATTCCCCTGCCTTAGAGCCATGTATTCACTCACCCCCCACCTCCATCCCTACAGCCTCTCCATCCCTACAGCTTCTCTCCTGCCTTTTTAGGAGACTGTGCAGCTGTTGGTCTTGTTCATTGGTGGCCGTACTCCGCTGTTCTTGGGGAAGGTCTCTCTACGGCGGCAGAGGGCAGGGCTCAGACGACTAGGCAGGTTGGCTTGCTGGAGCAACTCGCGGAAAACCTCCAGCACGTTGTTATTCTCTTTGGCTGAGGCTTCCAGAAAGCAGTGGTTCCAGTCCAGCTCAACCGTGGCAAGCACGTCTTCTGTGGACACCCGACGCTCACCCTGCCGGTCTGTCTTGTTGCCTACCACCACAATGGGGGTGAATTTGTCCTCTTTGACCTCTAGGATCTCCTCCCGCAGGCTCTTGACGGCGTCCAGGGACTCTGGGTCATCTACTGAATAGACAAGGGCGAAGGCATCCCCGTTCTGGATGGACAGCTTGCGCATGGCTGGGAAAGAGTAGCTGCCACTGGTGTCCATGATGTGGATGGTTACTTTGATGCCAGCCACCTCGTACTCCTTGCTGTGAAGCTCCTCGACTGTGCGCCGGTGCTTGGGCTCAAAGCTGTCCTGCAAGAAGCGTTGGATCAGAGCCGTTTTCCCCACTCCAGCTGCTCCCATAAACACAAGGCGTACCTCTGTCTTCTCCTTCACATCCAGGGACATCTTCTCTTGTGTATCGTTTCTTGTCCCAAAGGAACTGATGTTATGATGATGATATTCTTTTTAAGCTGCAGCCTCAGTTTAGTTGGCAGACACTCTCTCTGTCAAGCATTCAGCAAGAAGTCTCTTGATCTCCTCAGGAAATTGAGCAATTTTTGCAGGGAAGGCTGTTTGGACGCTTATCTCAAAGCATGTGAACGGGCATGAAGAAGCTGTAGTAGAGCATGCTGCACAGCTGACAGGTGCTTCTGGGTGTTGTGCTCTTGCATGTCCTATTTATAGATTTTCTCAATCACCGTGCTTCCACACCCCCTCTCAGCTCCGAGCCAATAGCACCGCAGTAGATTGCCTTATTATTAACTGGGTGACCAATTAAAAAGGAGCATGCAGCTGAGAAATATTCTGATATTCTTAAATAAGAGGACTGGTAGTGTGGAACACCAGATGCATTCTGTGCTTCTCACTGTGTGTATTCAGAGGAAAACGATGGTGCTGACTGAGGAAATGAGTATTCGTTTGTGTTAAAATGATGTTGTAAATGATGGCCTATGGGCTTACGAATTCCTTTGCGCATTGGAATTTTATAAGTAATTTTATTCAAAATCATGTAAATGTTCTAATAATTCAACCCTTTTTTCAGCTATTTGCAATGATACTGAAATAATGCTTTAAAGCATTGAAAAATGAATTGTTCGATAGATACTGATATATTACTAACAAACATTTTATTCAGCTCATGTAAATGCATGAGAGCCTGACAATACTGTTAGAGGATTAGATGTCACCTACAAATGAGAGCTGTAGCTGAGAGCACAGAATAGATTATATTTAGCCAAGACATTACATGCATGGCCCATCATATGCACATATCCAGGATCACCTTGGAGATCTTGGAGTGTCAGCATAATTTCAGGCCCTATGGAGACCTATGAAGTTCTCATTCTATTAGTATTCTGCCAATTTCCAGCCTGTAGAGAGGAAGGAGTTTACTGCCATGCTTTATGTGAAGTATGTGAACCCTGTGCCTTTATACATGAGATGCTGAGAACCTTTTTTTCTCCTTTTTATCAACATCACTGCACATTTGTTTGCGAGAGACTGGCAGCTTACTTCTGCACTTTTTGTGCCTAGCTGTACATACTTCTTTGGGTTGAATTTGAATGTGACTCAGAATCCTGAGTTCAAATTCCGCAGTATTTCACCACCCTGGTTTTGGAGGCACACTGCTCTCCACATTTTACATGCTTTCCCTGCTTTTAGACATTCACATAGGATCATATTCCTGAAAACAGGAAAAACAATAAAATGTGTTTCTTTAGCATCCTGAACTCCATTGTTGAACGGTTAATCTAAATCCTTTAATAACAGAAATCCCTTTTCATAACAGAATTTTCATACTACATATTCCTGTTATCTTTTTTCTGCTTTCATCACCAGAGTATCATTAAGGGATACCCCTCTCTTTCTCTGCTTTGCTTTCATGTTCTAAGTTCACCACAGACTGTACCATGAGTCACCTATCATCTGCTTGGCTTATGCGTAAGGCCATGCTGTTTTATACAAAAGCTACTTTGCCCCTTTCATCCTCTGCTTAACGTGGCCCCATCGTCAGACCTTCTGTTTAGCTTTGATCACCTCACTTTCATGCGATGGAACTAGTATAGACTGAGCAAGATGAAGACACTTGCTGGGATTCTATTACAGTGGACCCCTGACCCTTCATGGCTTCACAGATAAAATAGAGTGTCCTGGAAAACAGTTGAGCCATGGAAAGCTTTGAGAAAATGAGATGTAAAATGTACAGGAAAATTTGTTCTGGACATTTATTTCCCTCCTATTTTCCTTAAGCTATAAGAGTTCGCCAAAATGGATGAACTGCCTTCTGGAAGGCCTCTGGATTTTCAGGATCATGTTCAAATAGTAATTGGAATAGGCAGTTGTGGCAGCGCTGGGAACACACGCTCAAAACATGTCACATGGTAGATCATGTAAGTTGCATGAAGTCACATCCTACAGTTTAATGGGTCAAAGCAATGATAGGGAGACCAACTGCACAAGTTAGGAACCAACTAAATACAGTAACATTTAATCAGTTAAACAGTTAATAATCCGAGTGCATCACTAAAATATCCTGGAAAAAATTTACAAGCTGTAGTGCCATATACCTGTTCGCCACAAAAATACGTTGTTTTCAGTTTAATCTGATAATCTGATATTGTTTGTTCATACAAAATGAAAAATAAATATCCAAAATGAAAAATTACGTAATTGTTCGCCTCGGTTGTTTTGACATATAAAGGAACAAAGTATATAAAACAAGGTTTAGACCAGATTAAAACACTAGTGAAAATATCCAGAGTATACACCTAATTGCTACTTTAGTTTTGGTAATAACTGTTTCAGTAATCACCATCTCCCAGAATAACATGCAAAATGGACAACAAAATAAAAAACACAAACAGTAGCAAAGTGGTGCACTTTGGTGCAACCTGGTACACAGGATCTATGGGCGGCCAGGATTCAGCTTAGAGAAGGAATATCTTTTCTCATCAGCTCCACATTGTCTTTTCCCCAGCTTCCCTGTGTGTCATGTGCAGACTTGGAATGCACCGCTTTCCTATATTCTGTTGGTTCCTAACGGGGCATGCATAGTTAACAGAAACACAAGAAATTGTCCTTTCATTCCCTACAATACTATACATCTAGTCATACTGGCCTTAAGCACAAGCTGTTTGGTAAGACAAACCACTTTTGGCTCCTAAAGAGCCTTTCCATGGGTATTGTCATTAAAGAATGACGTGCGAGTATAAAGACCCTTTATTTTTGCAAAGGCTTTTCTTGAAGCATCCATGCCAGGAATTAGTTATCAACTTTTATTTTTAAGACTGTACTGCACTGTACTCTGCTTAAACTGTGCACATTATGCTAATTCACTGCACTGGATCCCACCATCCATCTACCCACGCATTAATTCTGCTAAGGCTTTAATTTTACACCCAAGGCTTTTTTTTCTGTCACAATATTCTGCCGTTGCTAATGAGCACTTGTTGCAGTGCTGTCAGTTATATGCCAAAACAGCCGCTATCAAATAACCATTCTCAAAATGAAGCCATGATAATATCATAACTGCTGCTCTCTATAGTGTTGTAATCATTTTTAATTGTTTGATTTAGCAAACAATCTCTTTTTGCTTGCATAATTCTAACAGTGTTACTTCACGCAAATGCATCTCCATAAATCACAATTTCTATGAAAGCATTTAAATGGGAATCAAAATGTGTGCATTATTGTTGGCGTGACTCAGGTTGTGCCTCCCAGATTAGAAAATTGTGGCTGACTTACAGACTCCCACGTGACCAAGGGGGCCGTGTGTTTGAACATAATATCCTGATATTGAGCCACTTATTCCTTAGAAACTGTATCAAAACCTGAAGATTCAATGTCACCAGCTCACAGACATTGGCAGAAAGAACATCCCGTTCTGGCAGCTCCTCAGGGAGAGGGACACTTACAAAAGATATTTTGGTTTTTTGTTCAGACTAAATTTTTAAAAACACTAAACAGCTCAGATTCAGGTCAGCAGAGTTTCTCAAATGTAATGATACATACACCATATGGACAAAATACCCTGACCATTAAGTTGGACTTAATGCAAGTTGGACCTTGCTTTGTGCACTGGGGCACAGTCATGCTGGAATAAAAAAGGTTCTTCCCCAAACGGTGTCCAAAAATTTGGAAGCGTGTGGTTGTCCAAAATGTCTTGGTATGCTAAAGTATTAAGATTGCCCTTCACTGGATGAAAAGAGTCTCTGTAAAACCGGGATGTCCCAATACTTTTGTCCATATTCTGTATGTGCTCTTGTCCTTGAAAGGTCCGGCAATGACACTGAAAACAAATCTTTTCCAAAGTACACTTATTTTCATAAACCAAACAATGCTTTCACTGTTTCATCATATTTATCCATAGTCCGATTTTATAGCATCATACATTTTGAAAGATGCCATGGCCAATGTACATAAGCAATCCACTTTATATCGTACACTTCCATCTACATTTATTGTCTATTTTATCAGCTCCACTTACCATATAGGTGCACGTTATAGTTTACAGATGACAGTCCATCTGTTTTTCTGCATCATTTGTTATGCCCTTTATTTATTCATCCGTGGTCAGGACCGCCACAGGACCACCTGTGAAGGTATTATTTGGTTGATGGATTAGTCTCAGCACAGCAGTGACGCTGATATGGTGCTGGCATGATGGTGTGTGTGCTGCTGAGAGTGGATTACACAGCAGTGTGTGTCTGCCTTATCAGACAAATCCAACCTGTTGTTCCACTTTGCCCCTTGTAAAGTTCTTGTTGCAGTAATGATGATCTAAGGCTCCATAGTTTGTGTTAGTCATTCTCTAGTCCTACGTTGGTGGTCAGTTTCACCACCACCAGTTTCAAAAACAGCACAATGTTTTTGGTTGTTGGTCTATTTTCATCCCAGCAGTGACACTGATGTTTAAAAACCTCCAGCAGTACTGATGGGTGAAATCCACTCTGTGCAACATGTACTCACACCCACACCCACACCCACACCCACACACACACACACTACCATGTCACTGCTATGCATCAGCAACTTAACTCAGCCCTCATCCCCTTTCATTTTGTAAGCAATAGATTAAAAATGGTTAGATTAATTCTCTCTATTTGTCACCTGCATTGACAGTGTCTTCTGAAAATGTATGCATTGCTTATGTGAAAGTGACCATTTGTCATATGTGAACAGCACGAAATTCTTCCTCTGCATTTAACCCATTCACCAAGTGAAGCAGGG
>JBBPDE010000026.1:666152-677528 GCA_037974605.1 Nannopetersius ansorgii | reverse complement strand
TGTGTTCTAACTTCTTCCCATCACAGCCAGCATTAACATTTTTAGCAAGTTGTGCTACAGTAGCTGTTGTCCTACAGATCAGAAGGGTGAGCCCCACCTGCATCAATGGGCCTATGGGGGTTATGAAATTTGTTGGTACTTTTTGGAAGATCCAGTCATCCAGCCATCATTTAGCTCATGTCAAAGTCTGTCAGATACCTACACTTGCACATTTTTCATGCTTTCAACACATCAGCTTTAGTTTACTTTCTGCTTAATAAATCCCACACATTGACAGGTGCCATTGTAATGAGATAATCAGTGTTATTACCTATACTTGTCAGGAGTTGTAGCCAATTAAAAAAAAAATCAGGGTAAAGACAAGTGCACCGTTTCTATGGGATCCGTTTAAACATTGTAAAGTGTGGCTGCTCTGTTTAAATGAATAAAAAATAAATAAAATAGAGAAACCTGTTTTTCTTTGGACAGTGATAGTATGCTGCAGTTCATTTGCAAATGTCTTAATCTAAACACATAACCTGATCAAAGAGTGTGTGATGGGAGTCGCGTTGATTACTGATAATCTCTTATAACTTTGAGTGCAAAGCAACCTGTAGTGACATTGTAGTGACCAAGACTGCAGTTTTCTAACACACATAGAAACATTCTCTGAAGACTGCAGGCTTTTTCTGACTGTTCACAGCTGTATATGCATTCATGCTCTATTTAACACGAATGCTCAAATTGACCTGCAAATTCTGTGGCTACCGAGTAAAAAGGCTTTTAAATCCACTAATGTTCCACTGCAGCCCCATTTTTCTTATCCATATGAATACAAAACAGCCTCAAATCAAGTCAATTAATAGATTTGAAAGTAGAGAAAGGAGAGCAATTGATACTGGACTGAACTGGTAACCAGTGTAGCTGAAAGATAGCAGTGGTGTGAGCAGAATGCTAGCTGCAGAATTTTGAACATACTTACATTTTCTAAAGACTTTACAGGGAGACCAATAAAGAAGAAATTATGGCCAGAAATAATGAAAGCATGAAGCGAGAGTTTGTGTACAATTACAGCAATACGTTGGAGATGACAGAATGCAATGTTGCTGAGGAATCTGGTATATCATTTATAATTAAGTGATGAATCAAGAAGAATACTCTTTGGATCAGCATGATATTGGCAGTGTGAATTTGGGACTCATCCACAAAACTTCAGTTTTATCAGTTTTTTAAAAGCTATCCTGCACCCAAAACTTCAAAAATCTGAGATGTGAGATTTGATGGTTATTGGTAGTTTAACTACTTTTACCCACTATACTACTACCACCTACATAGCAGAAAAAGCAGGGAAAGGTCGCGGCTATAAATATTATGATCAAAGAACAGAAAGTAGATTACAAAGAGGACGGGTCCAAGAAAAAGGGATACTTCACATAAATGGGAGAGCTTGTGTGGACCTTGTGTACCAAACTGTTTTTGATGACCTAAATCGTTGAAGTGGTAGATTCAACACGTTTATTTGTCATATACACAGTTATACATATACAAGGTGCAGTGAAATGTAACTAACATACCTAAAGGAGCAACAAACAGATTATGTTGTTTGGTTTCTCTTGTGTTTCTCCTACACTTTCTGCACTTGTGTAGTCTTGTGTTGCACCGTGGTCGTAGAAGAACATTGTTGAGTGCTGTTTGAGTGTGTAGCTGAAATGATTATAAACCTGCCTGACTTGACTGACAAATTTGCATTTGTTTATGATCAGAGATACCAGAGGCCAAACTAGAGACAAAGAAATAATTCTAGACCACAGACGTATATCCAGAATGTGTTCCAAGAGTTAAAAAAGTTAAAATGTTCTATTGCTGAGATGAACTTGAACCTGCTGGAGCAGTTTGCGCCAATAAGTAACCAGGCACAATTATGGTGAAACGAAGATGAAAACTTTTCAGAAGCTTTAGAAGTGTTAAAAATAAGAGCATAGGATCAAATGATACATTGGATCAAATGGTAAAAGTTCTTTGACTTTAAAGCCAGATCAATAAACCAGGTAACTGTAACCAGAGAGATCCAGGAGGATTAAATGTAAATAGTCAGGGGTTGACATCTTTTTTTTTGTTCTAGTACATGAATTGATTGGTATGCACCAGAATTAAATATTTTCCACCTCACCATAAACACTAAACAATTATAGCAATTTGGTTTGATTTTCTAAAAATTCACGGGAGTTACTTTCCAAGAGCACCCACAAGTTTTAGTTTAGTTTTCAAACAAACAAACATTTCAAACATATTTCAAACAAATCCCCTTTCATCATAATTACATAACACAGTTCATTCTTCTGTCTGAAAAAAGGATTTGGCAGAAATAAAAATGTAAAAATTATTTTTATAGTGTAAACCCTAAATATGCTCCCAAACACGTTAGTTGCATTTTAAATTCAGTTTAATATATTAGCCTTAAAGAAAATGTGAAGGTAAACCTGTATTCATACTGTACAGTTTACACTGAACTCCTGCAGTGCTAGAATTTAAAATGCTGATGTTACCCCTGTATAGATTGTATGTACTGTTGTTTTCTTTGGTATAAGCAGATAAATACAGTTATAAATTAATTTACAGCAATAAAAATACAGGGCTTTAAGAAGAACAAAACAAAAAACACAAGAACACTCAGAGAAACACTCGAGAAAACAACTCTTCTGATGTGGAAATTCTGGACTGCAGCTGCCAGTTGCTTTGTGTTCCCTTGACAGTACAAAACATGTATACAGTTATATTTTATATGGAAATGAAGCTAAATTTAAGTTAATATTTATGTTACAAAATGAGTAAATGATATTTTTCTTAATAATTTAGCACTAAAATCCATGAAAAATATCACCAGCTTAATGTACATCAAAAAACCGATGGGTAAAATGTTTAGCTCCCATATATTTATTTATACTTTTAATTATTCTAAAATGTAATTATTCTTTTCATTTTTAAGGTAATTAAAGTAACTTTAGGTACGCTCTTGTGTCGTGAAGACTGCTGCACATTACACTATTTATCCTGCGTACTTGCGTACCACTTATAGCAACCTCTGTAAATAGTCACCAAGTTTCTAAAAGGATGAGATTAAAGTTGGAATGACTAGAAGACTTACTTGAAGTCTAGTTATTCATATAGTCCATTATCATACACAAAGGACATACATTGTACTGTACAGGAATAGAATGAAGATATTAATAAATCAGGAAGCATAAAAAGAAGAAGGGACGGACAGGTTTGGAATTGGTGTACAAAAGTTTAGCACGGTTTATATATGATTTTAGTGTTCTGCCGGCAGAAGTTCACATCGTTGGGTTTGGTGCATCAGGGCCATTAATAAATGCAATGCCAGGCAATGCCCAGACCAGGACGGATTACACAACATGGAATTATGTCTTAGGCAGAGGAAAAAGCAAAACCTCACTGTCTGCCAGTGTGTTGTAGTGATGAAATAAAATAGATAAATAATGTACAGGCAGGAACATGCAACATTTTACAAATGTTGCATTGGAGGTTATTCTCGTCTCGTCCTTATTTTCTGTCTATGTTGCCTGCAGAGAAGCATGCACCCTGAAATACACTGCAAAAATCATCTTAGAAATGATCTGCTTTCAAATGCACGATGATATATTTGTATACTTGTTGTTTCTGGTTCATATTTGTTTTCTATTGAAAAAAAAAACATGTGTTGATTTCTGTTTCGCACATATAATCTCACCTCACACTCCCACTCCTATCCAAAAAAATACATTTCAGCCCCTCTTGACTGGCTGAGTGCCACAGATCGATGCCATGTAACATTCAGAAAGGGAGAAATTCAAAAATCAAAGCTGTTGTCATAGCAACGGCCCGGCCAGATTCCACCAATCAATGATACCTCGCGCGGCTATGGGAAGGGCCACTGTCCTACATAAAGAGTGTGGGACAGGAGGATTGGGCACCACACGGGACACACACACGCGCGCGCGCACACACAGACACACACACACATATCCTGACAAACACATTTATGCTCACACAGTCATATCACTCAGAATAAGAGGCAAAAAGATAAAGCCCAGAGAAGGAGGAGAGGGAAAAGGGAAATTAAGAAAAAAGGAGCGTCTGTTAACGGCTGAGCCATGCACTTCGTTTTTGGACAGAGAATTTCAGCCATGCTCTCTTTTTCTGGCCTGTTTGTGATGCTCGCTGTCCAGACGGTAGGAGGAGGTAAGATCCAATTGTCTTTTCAGCAACTGCTCAGAATGCATGAAAGCACCAGAAGAGTTCTTTAGAAATAGCAAGAATATTAGCATTCTTGTCTTAAACTCTGCAGCTGTCATGATTATAATATACTTTCACTGATGCCTATTAAAGTCCCAAGGGAAAGATCTAAAACAGGATTGTAATAATATTGTAAAACTGCACAGTTTACGAGTTCGAGAAAGACTGATCTCTTACATAACACCAGGTCACTGAATTATTGAACAAGTGTCTCCACAGTCATCATCTCTACCTTTTTCTGCCACTCACCTTCAACGGACTAAACCTAGACAATGCAGGCTGGAGGAGGCGGTGAGATCACACTGTCAAAATATTTTTCAGCCTGACAAAACCAATAAGACACTCATTGCCATGAACTGTTTAAATATGTCACATTATAATCAGATGCAATTACATTCTAGCCCATGTGAGAAGATTTTTGGCAACTCTTATTATCACCATGTAGAAGTAAAATGTCTTCAACAGTTACAAAGAGTCTGTCTGGTGGACAATATTGAATGCACAATATAAATTTAAAGTAGCAGCAAATTTTGGTAACCATTGATATTGTTATATATATGTATATTATACTTTAATTTACTAGTGCAATAGGTTCAGTTAAACTGTGCCATACTGACTGATATAATTGAAGTTAACACTTCACAAACTCAAACAACAAATGACAGTTTTACAAAATGGCACTTGAGTTGCTTTATATTCATTTATACAGACTCGGAGAAATGAAATATTAGGATATTGATCATGAAAGGTGTCCTTAGAATTGCCTTTCTTCATTTAGAAAATATGTGCAATTTCACTCGTTTTCAAGTCCTTCATGTCAATCAACCACTTTTTCTCATATTATAGGTCACCAAACAAACATGCTTCCTCCAGCAGAGCCTTTTCAATCTTTTCAGACCTCTCACACGCTGCTGCTTGTGCCAGTGATTTTCCAGAACCAGTGAAGGGGCAGAAAAACTCAGCTTAGAATACCAGCCATGAACTTCAATCATAGTGTCAGGATCTGAATCTGAATTTGAAATTGAAAGCTG
The DNA here is from genome assembly GCA_037974605.1 of Nannopetersius ansorgii. NCBI lineage: Eukaryota > Metazoa > Chordata > Actinopteri > Characiformes > Alestidae > Nannopetersius > Nannopetersius ansorgii. Next base: position 672,225 of record JBBPDE010000026.1, on the reverse strand, counting down.
CTCTCTCAGCTACTTGCTCCATTTAAAAGCTGGAACATTATTAGTGTGTAACAGGACTGAAATCATTTTATGTATTCAATGATTTTGGAGAAGGAAATTGATTGATTTCAGCAGAGCGTAGAGCAGCTGGCTTTGCATCTCAAGCTCTCTCTCTTGCTCCTTTACTCCTAAAGACTTCAAGATTGCGTGATTGATTCGTTCATTTATTCTCTTTCATCTACAGCTGTTTGCACCAACTTCTTAAAGAACCCCTGTGGTAGATTTTTTGAAAATCAGGACCTTATCACCAGCAAAAATAAAGTAAAACATAAGAATATAAATGAATGAACTAATGCTGACATGTACACCCAGATTTTCTTCCCTTTTTAATACATTAATTTAAAGAAGTACATAAACAATCCTTTAACCATGTTTAAGTTTCGAAACTACTCACTCTCCCTGTCCTAGAAATAAGTTACAGAAATGAGATGTCATAAAAAAAAAAACATAATGCCACCTGTGCAGCTTAAAACAGTTTAGACTTTTGCAGTGAAGTTAGATGTAGTGTTTCCAAACTACTTTTTGAACGAGGCACAAAACACAGCAGTCAATCAGGTCTGAGAGGTTTGAAAATGGTTATGTTAAAGAAAAGTGTTTTGGTACAGAAAACCACCTAAACAAGACTTTAGGGGAAAATTAAAAATTTAAGAAAAATAGAGAAGAATATAAGCCTTTTAAGTAGCTATTAATGTGTAACCTAGTATCTAATAATATAAGAGGTCCCATTTTTGCCCTGACTCCATTACATACAAACACGAATGTCCACAATTTATAATATTGAGTTAAAACTCCCAGCAGTTGACAAAAAAAGACTATTTTATTTTAATTTTCAGAGAAATACTGAGAAAACTGAATAACAAACATTTTTTTGTGGAATTTACATCCATATTTTACCAGATGTTATAATATGTAAAATAACATGAATTATTTATGTGGCAAGTGATTTTGAATGCTAGTGTTTATGAACACATTTTATTCCGTCTCCTCTGCAGCTGCTCTGAAGCAAGAGGCATCACTTGAGAGCAGTGCAACTCTTCTGAATCACTCGATAGCGCTGGTGCAGAAGATGGAGGCCCTGCTGGCTCTAGGCAACGGCAGTGATGTAACTCTGCGTATCCAGACTGTCAGTACAGATGAGGTGAAGGTGATCCAGGCCCACTCGCTGGTGCTAACTCTTCAGAGCGATGTATTTGATGAGCTCCTACAGATGCGGAACTCCAGCAACCTCGTTCTCAAGGAAAGCGCTGACTGTGCTTCTGTCTTTGACAAGTTCATTAGGTGGGCAATTGTTCAAAGCTACAGTGTAAAGAGAAGGAAGTGCATACTTTTCCAGAAAAAAGAGTCTATATTTCATTCTATGTTAATTTACAGACTCAGAGTGCTCTCTAAAATTATTGCCGCTCCTGGTGGGGATAAGCGAGATGTTTGCTGTGTGTCAGATAGAGGGAAAGATAGAAGGAAAATAAATAAGGCCGGGATATACAATAACTGGACTTGCCAGTCAAGCATTTATGAAGAAAAAGTAATAGGGATCATTAATAATTATTTCCCCCGGAAATGCTCATTATCAGTTATCACCCTGCAGACCGTTTACTTATTTAGAGCAGAGAAGAGGGTGTGTGAGGGATCTGTGAGGGAGAATAGTGTGTGTGGGGGAGGAAGAGAGTGCCTCTCTCTACAGACTCTGCAGGTAGTAGAGACACTACTGGGCGTTCTTGGTGATAGAGCTGGTGTTAGAGGTCCACCTAAGGTTCACTGTGAAGTTTGGATGGTCTCCACATGTCATGCCCTCCTGAAGTGAACAACCACCTCTTTTGATTTGTTTACAATCAGAGACGGGTTACTGCCAATCCACCAGTCCACTAGCCATTGCTTCTCTGTTCAGTGATCTGTTTTCGGGAATTAGCATAACAGATGTATGGTCTGAGTAAGCAAGGTGGGGGGCAATGCCATGGTACCCTCGTTGCAAAGTCTGAATACTGGTGTAATTTTAGGGAGAAGTGACTAGATATTTGCATGGATGAAATCTCTGGCAGCAATAAATAGTCAGTCTGTATGTGAGTTTTGTAGCACACTGGTGGTTCTGTAAAATGTGGCCAGCATGTTTTAGCACTGGGTAGCATGACTTTTGCCAGTCAAAGCATTACTTCTGTCCAAGTGAACATTACATAATGCTAATCTGGGTAGCTTGGGGAGGGGGGCGTGGTTGTGGCAAAAAGAATTGAAAAGTTTTTCCACCCTCACCCCCGCTATAATAGTCCGGGCACCCATGCTAGAACCATACATCCAAAGTAGAACCATTTAAGAACCTGCAATATTAAGAAAGGATCTTCAAGTTAATTTCTGAAATTTCATGTGGCCTCTTCCTGACAGGTACCTCTACTGTGGTGACATCTCTGTGCGCCCTGACCAGGCCATCCCTCTACATAGGCTCGCTAGTAAGTACCATATATGGGCCCTACAGCAAGGCCTCACTCGTTACATGACACAACATCTGTCCAGTGACTCCCCAACTGGTCATGTGGTGAGCTGGTACCAGTATGCAGTGCAGACTGGAGATGTGAGCCTGAGGGACAGTTGCTTGCAGTACCTTTCCTGGAATTTGTCATCAGTGCTCCAGAGCGCAGAGTGGCCTTCCATCAGTGATGAACTCCTGCTGTCCCTGCTACAGCGGTCTGACCTCGTGATTCAAAGTGAACTGGAGTTATATGAGGCTCTGGAGGCCTGGATCGGTCAGAACCAGCCTGCCGACATCACAGTAGAAAGTGCATTGCGAGCAGTCCGATACGGTATGATACCACCACAGCACCTCTTCCGCCTGCAGAAGCAGTCGCCACTGATGCTCAAGTATTATGAGTCGGTGCGTGATCTTCTGTTTTTGACCTTCCAATTCCATGCAGCCTCACCTGTCCAGTTGGCCAAGTACTTTGATGTCAATTGCAGCCTCTTCATGCCACGAAACTACCTGTCCTCAGCCTGGGGCTCACCCTGGGTGATCAACAACCCAACGCGTGATGACCGCAGCTTCAGTTTTCAGACGCAGTTGGGTCCAAGTGGCCATGACTCTACCAAACGGGTTACATGGAATGCTCTGTTCTCCCCACGCTGGCTCCCACTTAGCATCCGCTCGACCTACTCTGAGCACGGATCCATGCAGCCCACACGTACTGACAGCGGACAGCCACGCATCATCATCACACCAGCCACTTCAAGTCCAGACTTTGCTGGCGTTAGCTTCCAGAAGACTGTAATTGTGGCCGCTCGGCAGCAGGGAAAGGTTGTGGTACGCCATGTTTACAACTTCCACCAGAGCACGGAGGAAACTGGTGACTTTCTGCTGGATGCTGACCTGCAGCGCCGCACGTCAGAGTACCTTATTGACAGCTCCCTCTACCTGCATATTATAGTCAAGCCCATCTACCACAGCCTCATAATAGCCAGAAAATAAATTTGTCACTACTCTATTTTGATTGGAATTGTTGTATTGTTTAGGTTGACTTTAGTAAAGAAGACCATTGAGCATGTGCCATTATTTTGTCATTAGCATCCAAATATGCCCTTTTTTGCATTTTTCTTTATGGGCTACAGGAATGTCGTTCCCTTGCTTGATGGAAGACAGGCGACTAAATGCTTCAAGCACTTAATTATAACTCGACAAACCGAAGCCTTTCAGAGTGAGATACAGGTCTAATCCCTGAGCGTGAAAAATTTGCCATTAGTATTCTTTTCATTATTTATTTATTTATGAGGTAGTAAGTTAGATCCTTATGAGTTTGTGAGTTTTGCATGTTGTTCATGTGACCCTTTCCTTCAAAAATGGCAGTTTTTGAACCCTACCTGGTCCGGCTGAACTTCATCACAGTCTTACCCATAATATTTCCCCATAAATAAAGTACTTTGAGCTTTAGTAGAAAAACAGATTCTTTTTTTCCTGCCTTCTTCTCTTTTCCTGGGACTGCATTTCAGGCACTGTTCTTGACTAGTCGACCGCTGCCCCTAGTGCCAACTAGTGTGTTTATTTGTCCTTGGAACTCATTGTACATTACAGCTCACTTTTACATAAGCACTGTTAGCTCACTTGTAGTATGTTTGAAGCAATATTGATATTTCAGATACTGCGTAGGAGAACACAGTGAAATTCAAGGGGAACATCTATTGGAGAACATTTTTTCATCACACGGTAATTTGATAAGGGTGAAAATGCCATTTATTTTTCCTAAGACAAAAAAAATGACACACATCATCTTGAGTCTATACTAATAGTAGGCAGTGTTGATTTATCCTGGATTTCTGTTTAGCTCTGAAATGCAAGTTCATTCCATTTCCTGTAATTACACATGTATGACTTAGTAGTAAATGTGCATTTAATAGTAAATTATGTACTAGCCTACCTTATGTTTTTATGCTTTTCTATGTTGTTGTTTTGTTCTTGTAGAGGAAATGTTAAGTATAATTAAGCTTAAAAGATAAGGCATCCGGTTGCACACCGCCATTTCTCTTGTCCTTTGTTCCAATAAAGAGCTAATTTGAAGTCTTTGTAAAAATAAACTGAAGCCAGATCAAGTCAAATGTCGGTCACCGCAGAGTCAACTGTTAAATGAAATATGTTGGTCAAGAAAAACAGGTCATCTCAGCAATAAGAGCACTACTTGTATGAAATATAGAACGTAAGATGAAAAGATTAAATGGGTGCATCTCATATCTTCAATTGAGTGTCCTTGTTTTCTTTATCTGTATTTCACATCTTAGCTTCTACCCCTGAGAACCAAAGGACTCTGTGTATATATGGTGGTTTTGGGTATTATATCCTGAAAAGACTTATGGGTGTAAAACAGGTATGAATCTGGTGGTCTGAGGCACAATTTAGACAGTTGTTTTGTCTCTTCAAGCCACATTTGACCGAAATCCCTCCCAATAATTTGATGATGCCTACCTGTCTGTTCTGTTCATGAAGAGAAAACATTCGAACTGTCGACAGGCATCAGAAACAAAACAAAAACCTGATTTGCTTATTACTCTTTACATATTAATGAGATTTCAGTCTGACTAGCAAGAGATCTACTAGGGAAGAGAAAATGCATGTGGTTCAAACAGGTTACAATCCAGATACAAGTAAACATCCATTTTGCTCAATGCTGTTCCAGAACCAGGTGCAGATATTCCCCGTCAAGATGCTTACAAGGAATTTTGTTGCACATCTGGTGTTTGTCTTCTTATGTTATTGTTTCAAAGTGATTGTGTTTGCCTCAGTCTATCTGACTTTTTTCTGAACTGAGGGATCAGTCTGAGGGATCAGTCTACCTCCTGCTTGATTGTTCATAAAAGGTGAGTCAATTTTCCTTTTCAGTTTAAAATGTACCTCTGAGACAACGGGTACCACTGTAGATGTATGTTTAATGTTCATATTTGCTAAAGAATGAAGTGTACAATTTAATGACAACAAACCTACCTAGTTCGACTGGACTCCAAGAACACAAGTGCAAGTAACATATTCCCATATTATCAGTCATATCTTACTCTGTTTCTGTTCCACAGCAGTGATTGTTAAGCATTTATGCTGATGGTCTAAGCAGCCATGATCTGATTATTGAGTACTGGCAGATTCATTTTTTAACATTAATTCCTTGGCAAAGCATAAAGCTCTTGTTTAATCTCAGAGAAGACAAGAGATGGAATTGCAGTATGACGCATATCTCTAATCCTTCCAGAGTAGAGGTGAAGTATGAAGATGCTGCTAATCCCATTCTCAAATGTTCTCTAAAAAAGTCATTATTACTGTGATGAAGCAAAAACAAATTAATTGATTTGGCAAACATGTTTTGACCTGATGCCAGTATCATATAAAATAATGTGTTAACATTGCGTCAAATTTGCTTCAGATGTGTATTATCATATCAATTAAAGTGTTGTCCTGTATTTCACTTTTACTTGTGTTGATATAATTATATTAATTAATTTGGAACACAGAGACGTGCATCTGTTTCGTTGTTTGTTGTTCCTCTTACACTTACAGTCAGACTGAATTTATTTAAAG
>JBBPDE010000026.1:650692-666052 GCA_037974605.1 Nannopetersius ansorgii | reverse complement strand
TGGAGAACCCCCTTTAGATATATGGAAATGAAATGCACCCACACTAGAGACAAGTTGACTGTAATCCAGTCTGGTGCATGCAGTCTGCGGTTGTTGATGACGTCATCACAGTTTCGGTCAAGTTAAAAAAAATATTTCGGCCGATACCGAAAATGCATTTTTCGCGATTTTCGGCTGAAAATTTTCGGTGGCCGAATATTCGGTGCATCCCTAGTTATAATTCATGTTATCACGGTGGTTTGTAAGCAAAGCTCAAACCCAAACCCCCAGCTCTAAACCCCTGTTCTAGACCACCCTCCACTGGTGCAGTAGTGCCATACATATCATGCTCATGCTCATGTTTTTAGAGTACAGTTTATTCATTTCGTTAATTGGTTTGTGAATGTATGCCAATGTGTGAGATTGGGAAACACATCTGTTTTTCACAATGAAGTGCATATGATATCTCTGTGTGTGGCTTTCATGCAAATCAAATCCTTGGAGGCAAATAGCCCAACAAATATTTTTTTTGGATTAGGATTTTTGAACCCCCACATAAGTGCTACATTGTCTTTAACTATCTTAAAGGGAATGCCCTCTAAATAAGGTGTACACCTTTCCAAAGTTCACACTACCAGGTGGCATTCTTCTACAAATACAGAACGAGAGCTGCCTTTCAGCTGCTGTAAAGAGTTGAGAGGCACATGTGTATTGCTCACTCTGCTCTGTCCTTTTCTTGCATCAATATTGTGCTCAATTTCACTACAATGTGTTTGTGTTTAAAATGCTTTCTTGAAATCTAATGGCCTAAGTGCAGGTGCTGTTTTCCAGTCCTCAGATTGTCATACTACACGTTTAGGGTGCTGCCCTAGAACAACAAAAGTACTATTGTGTTAAAAATTCATAGACAACTCTGTCTTTATTCCATCTTCTGCAATGATGTGGCCCAGGAAGTTTAATGAGCACTACGTCATTACATTACAGTTTTTAAGGTTTAGCAAGAATTCAGCTTGAGCTAGACACTGCTTTTCACTTTTGGAATACACCCCCACATCATCAGTGCAGACAAAGCAACACCGACCCTTGATGTTTTGCAGTGGCTTGTGCATTTTTGAGAAGAAATGAAAGTCAAAAAGGCCTGTGCTTGTGACAAAGTTTTGGGGGTGCTCACTGAATCCATGTACTGAAGACTGACTTTAACAACTGTGTCTATGTATCTAATGTCTTTTCATGTATCTGAGGCATGGTGATATCATCAAGGTGTTACACAGAATTGAGTCTTCTGTAGTCTACGTAGAAACATATACCACCATCATTTTTGTGGCACCAACTTAAGAGATTTTAAATGATGAAACATGACAATGGCCCAAAGCACACAAGTAAATCGATTAAAGTATATTTTGGAAGGGCCATGTCAGAATCCTAACCTAACCCTGATGAGATACTGTGGCATGACCTTAAGAAGACTTTGCAGTCAAGGTATCTCAGAAATATTGATTCTTGAAACACACTTTCATCCTCAAAATTGTGCAGGTCTCATTAGTAACTGCAAGAAACATTTGGTGGAGGTGATAACTGATGAAGGAGCATGTACAAGTTATTAAATTAAAGAGTTCCCTTTGTATTCAGTCTCCACTGTGGAAGTTTACTTGAGGCACAGAGCTCACATTTTATCAGCAGTTAATGTAAAAATCCAGGTAATTTCAACAGGTTCACTTACTTACTCTTGCAGTAGTTTTATTACATTACAGCTGCACCAACATAGCTAACCTTGGGGAGTAGGTTCGGCCAGTCTCCCTCTGGTGTTTTCAGAAAGCTCTAGTTTTGTCTCACCTGACCGAAGAACCTGATTTCAGTAAGAGCTCCTGTTCCCACTGATATTGATATGACTGGTTCAAATATATCTTATAATGTGTATTGCTTTTACAAAGGCAATCCGTTGATTAAAAGCCTCTGTGAAAGACTGGCATAAGGAGCATGACGCCATTCAAATCTTGAGCCAAACAAGAGATCTGCTTGGTCACGGTTTACACAGTATAGCTCTTATTTTGCAAAATTAGTTCACAGTGAGACAAATGTATCTATGTATCTGTTCTAAAAATCTTGATTTTTTTTTGCAGACACTCTGCTTATGAAGACTAGCAGTTCCTCACTAAAAGGACGGGCCGCACCGAAGTTTTGAAGCTAAATAGCACCACTACTGGCTGCAGGTCTTCCCAGACTTTGACACTACTCGTTTCTTCCATGTGGTGGTTCCTACAAGAGTTCAAAACTGTTTCTTCAACGCTTTTTTCAAAAACTCGGACTGTTTTCTAAAGCAGACGTGGTCCAGCCATCCCAGGCAGAAGTGATGGGAAGTGTACGAGCCCACCGCTACAGCATCGTGTCCTCGGAGGAAGACGGAATGAAGCTGACCACTATTGGCATGTCAAATGGCTACGGTAATGGTAAAGCTGGGGGCCAGGTGAAAACTCATAACCAAACTCGTTTTGTGAACAAAGACGGACGGTGCAACGTGCAGTTCATAAATATGAGTGAAAAGGGTCAGCGTTACCTCGCCGACATTTTCACGACGTGCGTGGACATCCGTTGGCGCTGGATGTTGGTTATATTTTGTCTGTCCTTCCTTCTCTCCTGGCTTCTCTTTGGTTTTGTGTTTTGGCTGGTCGCATTGTCATACGGAGACTTGGACAAGGAAGAGCAGGTTTGCGTTTCGAACGTTGACAGCTTCACGGCAGCCTTCTTGTTCTCTGTGGAGACACAAACCACCATCGGTTATGGTTACCGCTACATAACTGAGGACTGTCCCATTGCAGTGTTCATGGTGGTCTTCCAGAGCATTATTGGATGCATCATCGATGCTTTCATCATTGGTGCAGTCATGGCCAAGATGGCAAAGCCCAAGAAAAGGAATGAGACACTGGTATTCAGCCACTATGCATCGATCGCCATGAGGGACACTAAACTGTGTCTAATGTGGAGGGTGGGAAACTTGAGGAAGAGCCACCTGGTGGAAGCTCACGTTCGTGCACAGCTTCTGAAGTCTCGCACTACTGTCGAGGGGGAGTATATCCCGCTGGATCAGATGGACATAGACGTTGGGTTTGACACCGGCATTGACCGTATATTCCTGGTATCGCCTATCACTATCATTCATGAGATTGATGAAGACAGTCCATTCTATGACATGAGCAAACAGGATTTGGAAAACTCTGAATTTGAGATAGTTGTAATTCTAGAGGGCATGGTGGAAGCCACTGCCATGACCACACAGTGCCGCAGCTCATATGTAGCCAGCGAGATTTTGTGGGGCCACCGATTTGAGCCCGTTCTTTCAGAGGAGAAAAATATCTACACTGTGGATTACTCAAGATTTGAGAACACCTATGAAGTTCCCAGCACTCCGCAGTGCAGTGCCAGAGAACTCGCAGAGAGAAAGTATATCCTGTCTGCCTCTAACTCCTTCTGTTATGAGAATGAAATAGCTTTCATGGATAAAGAAGGCATGGAGGAAGAGGAGGAGGAGCAGAAACATGAGGAAGCAAAGAACGATATTTTCGGTGAGAGTGAGGCATTGGACGGCACAAACACTGACCTTGTCTCGGAATCAGCGTCCAGCCAGGAAACGGTACTTTTGGAGCCCCGACCGCTGAGAAGAGAATCTGAAATCTGATTCTGAAAGGTAAAAGAGGACCAAAGAAAAGAACAAGATATGAATATAGATATTGTATATATTGTATCATTACAAATCCAAGTCTTTGGACACTTTGGAAACTTGATAGAAAATTGAAAAAGGTTCATGGAGGTTATTTTGTTATTCTTATTAATGTAAATGTAAATTTGTTGCAGGTCTGGTGGCAGAATCAATTTGATAATGCGGAAAATAAATGGCTGAGGGAGCACAACTATCTTCATCCAATGAACAGCCAAAGCCGCGGCTGATATCAGGGTTACACGTCAATCTGATTAGCATTACATGCTAAGCAGCTACCAGTTACTGTGACTGACATAAAAAGTGACAAAATTTCTCTGAGATGGGTAGCACACAGCAATATTTGGATCTTAAAAGGACGTAAAACTCATATAGGTCTATACCACAAACTTTGAAGGGTAGGTTACCTTGCAGGACAATACAGAAATGTACAGTCGCAGGGGCTATAATTCAGTTAAGGTGGCACTGCCCCTTTTTAACAGCCCACCACACACCACCAAACCCGCAATGGTGCCAAGTCTGATTTGTTATGAACTGTTTGTACAATGTGGAGAGCAGCTGACTCTTGTAAAAATGAAAAAACAAACAAACATAGAGAATCGACCTGTGAGGTTTTGATATAACTAACAATACATTTTTGATCGTCTCTGAGTGGAGTGTATGAATATCGACAGGCTTGCTTTGTGAAAGGAAGAAAGGTGGCACATCGCTGTCACTGATATACACATTTAAGTTGAACGACAATTTTATGTTGAAAGTTTTCATATTAGTAATAATAATATATGATGGATTACACATTTTATTTTTTTTCTTTTAAAAGAGAGGGGAAAGCTGAAATACTTGTTAGGTTCCATGTAATACTGTTACTTTCCCCACTTCCTGTTAGTGAGCTGGTCTCTTAACAGATTCCCCACATATTTGCCAAACAGATTATTTAGTTAGTTAACACACATTATCAGTGTTCTTGAAAAACAGCAGGTTATCATTAAGGTGGTGTGTTTAGTACAGTGTGTGAATGAGTGTGTGAGTATGTATAATGCTCCAAAATCAATGTTTGAGACTATTGTAGTTAACCTAATAGTAAAAGGTTTTACCTTTCAACCTCTTAAAGAAAGGAGCAGACAACAAACTCACCTGTTTTAAAAGCTTACTTTATCCTCTTAAACCACTTAGAACAGAATAGTCTTTGCCATACTGTTCAAATGTAATTACATAGCAATTAACGCAATGAATTACATTCACAGTAAACTCACATTCTGTGTTATCAGCTTCAAGTCTTTATGTCTTTTTCTGTTCCGAGCAATGACAAAAACATGGCAAAGTATAATATTTTATGTAAGAGGTGTTTTTAACAAAAACTCTTCATCTTTTCAACATCAACTTTTCAATTGAAATCATAATAAAGCAATAGAGAATTGCACTGTTAGTGATAGCTGCGATATCTAAGGGTTAAATATAAATGACAGTATACTGTATAGCTCCAGTCTAGACAAACAACACCAAGGATGTCTTTTGTTTTGAGAGGAATGTTGATTATGGTGCGTTCATGTATTCATGAAGATTAAATCAGTGTATTCATGTTTTTAAAATGTTGTTGGATGTGCACTTTAAACCCCAGCTCCAGAAAAAAGAATGATGGATAAACTACAGTTTTGCAGTAGCAGCCTTAGTCTAGCTTTGTTTTTTTAAGTATTGTTATGTTATATTTGAGATTTAACACTTTATTAGGCTGGAGCAATGGTGTATAAATCTTGTATGTTACACCCTGTAGTCGAGTCCAGGTTCTGGTTATCATCCTTTTTTCTCATATGAGCAGTTGTTTAACATGATGTGAGAAGAGACCGCTGCAATTTATTTTTAAATCAGCATCTCTATGAGCTTGACAACCATCCCATGACAATGTCTGTTAAATTCCTACACAAGCACCTCATTCTGCTTTATGAGGTAGGGTGAGTTGCCCTAATTTGGGACACTTAAGACTAATAAATGTCAGTGAAATTATTACCAAATCAAAGCTGTGCTTCCAGGTATCAAAATCACATGACCTAATACCTATACAGTCATAAGTCAGGGCGGAGCAATCATCAAATAGGAAGTACATTGATTGAAGACACACCCAGTGGTCAGTGACATAGAGTTTAGACAAAATTGATCTTAAGGGTATAAATTAATTACCATCCCAAAAATTCTGCTAAATTTTCATTCACGTGTGTTTATGAAGTGTTTATTCACCAAAAATAGTATAACATGCTGTGTAGATACTCCATATTTAATTTTTAACCCATTTTGTTATCGTCCCACTTTAGGACACCACATATATGATTGTCCTAATTGGGAACAGTCATAAATGAGCTAGTCAGTTAAAACTGTATATTGGGACATGATTTGTACAACATTTGTGCTCATTTTCAGTTTCTCATGGGTCTTGTGCACTATTAGAATGCTTTATGGTAAAAATAAAGAATCTATTTAAGGTCAAGTTTAGGGATGGCAGTTTGAGAAGTGTATGTGTCAGCACGCAGAAACACAACTCATGAATTCTCACTGGTTGTATGTTCATTTTGAATATTAATAAAATTATTTTTCTGCTCATAATGATAAATCATTAAATAGCCTATAATACATTTATAATACAATATTTCAAATGTTTTTGATTTTTTGGTGGTGCACAATTTCCTATCTCATCCCTAAATAGTTAAATAGATGATAAGTAAATACATACATAGAAATTATGAGAAATTCTGATTATGAAAGTTACTGACTAAACTAACATGTATAATAATGTGATTTAGGCCTTTTAACATGGATTTCACAGGGACCCACATTAGGAAACAAACTATCCCACATTAGGAATATGCACCCTCTGTCTGACAATTTGTCACTAAGAGCACTAATAAGGGTGGCATTTATTTTCTGAACACTTTATCTAGTTTTCTCTTTGGTTTAATTAAGGCACACCTTAAGGTCAAAATAATATTGAGTGTGAATTTACCATTTGGCTTAACATTGTAATACACTACAGAAGTCCAAAAAACAAAAAATGTCCCACATGAGGGCAACTCACCCTACTCTTTAGTGATCACCTGAATCACATCTTGTTTAATGAGGAAAAGTATAAAAACACTGCTGTAATCAACACTCTCCTCTCACAGTGAGACCAGTTGGATGGTAAAACACTACTAGAAGTTCCTCAAAGCTCATTATTGCCATTTTGTGAGAATGAGATTTGTTTTCCTTGCATAATTTCTCTTATTTTGATGTTTTGTCATTTCCTTTAAAATTCTGCTTTAACGAACAATATATTTGGAAATGAGGAGAAATGTGAGCAGTTCTTAAAAACTAAGGCAAAGCTGTTCAGTTCAGTACCTGCACCTATAAAAGATAAAACCTGAGAAACTGAACATTTTTGCAGTGGTCTCTGTCCGGAGCTGTTCTTAATGTCACTTTAAAGTGAAATTCAAAGGATATTTAAAAAAGCAAACTTAAATCATTAAGACATCAAATAACATGTTCAGAGTGGTATGATGTGAAATACTGTTTTGTTCACAGAATTGTTCACAGCAGTTGGGTTAGGAACACCATATCTGAAGCATTTGATACGTGTAGAAGCTAAAGAAAGTTGTTGCGTGAAATGGCTCTAAATGTACTACTTTATTACCACAGCACGGTTTCACAAAGTCTGAAAAGGTTTTGGCTTAAATATGTATTTTAAACTTTTTGTTTGTTTGTTTCTAGATTATTTTCTCATCAACCTTCCATATAAAAACATGTGTAGGTTCACTCATTGTGAACAGTATATAAAATTATTTTATTTACATTGGAGACATCAAATCCCTGGTTCCTATTACCATCACTGTAAAGAAATGTACGCCTGTAAGATTCCCCACAACTATACACAGTATTTCACATTAAATCATTCCGAATACATCTCATTTATAAAAAATTTATAAAGATAAATGGAATGCCTCTTTATCGGCATGGAATATTTGTTGGAGGGGGCTGTACAAATATTTCAAGAAAGGCAATTGTAAACTCAAAGGAATGTCCCTTACACTTCGTTTAAGAGAGGATTAAAACGCCTTTCCCAAATGAAAATGACTGGCCTGTCTTTGAAGCGCACTCTCCTTCTTAAAAGGAGAAATTGATTTTGTTCGACTACAAATCTTCGTGTCTCAAAATCCCCCAAATCCCTCCACTGTGATTCTCTTTGACGCTGTGATTCTCTGAACTGCTCCTTTCAAATGTTTCCTGGAGCAAAACCTGACTTCAGAGCTCCACTGAAACACACCTGCTTCCTCTGAATATAAATCATATAAATCTAATTTTAATGTCTTTAGATATATATTTGTATTAATGTATTCAGTTATATACTACTGATACATGTTTTCCTGTATCAGTAGTTCCTCTCTTTACTAGCTGCTTTCCTCTAAAGCCAGACTGAGGCCTCTGTGAGCAAATAGAGAATTGATTAGGCAGAAAATGTAACAAGTGGATTTGATTTGGTCAGACACGAAGCCCGGTTTCAGCCCCAGGGCTTTTTCCACATTAGTTAGTGGTTGTCTGAGCTATGCCGCAGTGTCCTCTAGAAACGAAAGTGAGGGTTAGTAGTTACAAATGCAGAAAAGTGGGAGATTTTTGTCCCTAGAATGATTGTTTTCATTTTCATTTTGCATTTTGCATGCTTGTAATCTTTGTGTGAAATAATTGTGTATTGGTTGTTGTACATTGACTGCACTTTATATGTGATTTATATGTAAAAGGCTTAAAACAAACAGGAAAAATATTGACGACCAATGACTTCTCTCCACTGGTTAACACTGATTCTCCCCAGATGCCCCAGAATATAGAATAGGGTTAAAACTTTTGGTGTGGGGGTGAAATACAAAGAGAAAGTATCAACACAACCTGAAGAACATTATCGTCTAATTAAATGGTTTGGCAACCATAATGTTTATACTCTGTTTAACAGAGCACACATAAAATATAAAATTTGCACAGACGGTTTGCACAGATTTACACAGACTGTAAACATTTTTCCCCAGTTTGTAAAATTCAACAAATAAAGCCCATTCAAATGTGCAGACGTTCGTTCTCTGCAAAGAAACAAAACCATCAACAAAACATATAATTTGACCAGGAATGACCAGACTTCTGTATTTCTTTGCTCTCTGAACAAAACCTTGTATCTCCAACCTGGCAACTTTACAGGAGAAAGAACAAAAAACAAGCTTATAATGTAAATGAATGGAAAGTTTTTTTTTCCCGGAGTACCTTTTGTCAATTTCTTCTGGTCCGTTCATCAAGAAATGTTTACGCAATATAAAGAGCATCTGGTTTTTGAAATGATATAAAAAAATGATGAAAAAAGTCTCATTTATCAGGCAACTGTTAAGGAACACACAGAAAGGTTGAACTGCAATGTCAGATTTTTTTTTTTTTTTCCCATTCAAGGAGACAGGACATCATTCCTGTCAACTACATTTTAATGTATACTGTCCAAATTGTCCCAGTCCTGTTATAATAACATTACTGTTTGGAATGTTCATCTCACATTCTATAATGTTGCCGTCTGAGATATGAGATTTGTTTTTGACAGTGACAATGTAGAACAAAAAGAACATTTAGAACTGTATTAATATCAGCAATTTAGTACTGTTGACCACATGCCAACTAGGAGAACTGCTGCTAATGTGTCGTTTTTGTCTATTTTTGTCTATTTTTCTAATAAACAGCAAATAAAATGTATGATGGCATCACTGGTTTTGTATTGCAAGTATTTTAATCATTACTATAAAAAGTGTTATACCCTAAAGCCTGCACAAATCTGTATCATATGGAAAGTGTCTTACAACTGTCATTTTAGTATTTAATGTAAAAAAACAAATAATTGTAGTAAATTGTCATATGCCATTGTTCACAATACCACCAAAAATACAGAAAAAAATACTTTACTCATAAAGATTGTTGTGGAAATATCTTGATGCTGATGCTGTTTGAAAAGTCAGACACCATCCAGATGAAATATTCCAAAAACAGCTGCTTCAAACTAAAATTAGAATCAGAATCAGAAAACTTTATTGTTCCTGGAGGAAATTGCTGATGTTACGACTGATGTTACGACTGTACACACAGACACAGAGACAAGAACAATACAAAGTCTAAATAAATGTCTCCAAAAAAGAATATATTAAATACACTATGTTGAAGTAGAAATATTGTAGATAAGTAACTTAGAATTACTAGTAACTATAGTTGCTGTTATAGAGATCCGTATTAGATCAGAAATATTAACATAAGTAGTGAAAATTTTTATAAATGTAAATGTTCTGAAATGTATTTGGTTCTGCTATATGTTTCATAGTTCACTGTACATTTAAATAATCTTAATTCCATGCAAACTCATAGCCTTAAGTATATTTTTACTGGTTTTTGCTATTTGTCTCTGTAGAAACATAAATGGAAAAATTGTGTTTACTGGTGAACGATGTTTGGGCGGTCAGGCATAACCCCGTAATTAAATGACCCCCTGGTATCTGAAACTGAGATTTTCTGTTGGTTGGTGGTTGTGTTTTGTGGAAAATGCAGAACCACGACATCTGGTGGTAATGTTCAACATATTGATTTACTCTTCAATTTTATCACTTCAGGTACATCTACTATACAGGTTCCAGAACCTTCCTCACCTTATAAATTAATTCTACCTCATCTCCCTAAAAATTGGTGACTGGATCCATCTCGCAAGTGATTATGGGAGTAATAGGTAAAAAGTAGCTTCCAGTGTCCAACTTGGCTGGGTCGTGGTGGGGATCGCTAGCAAGCGGTCAAGCTAGCAAGCTAATGCCCTTCATAGACGAATAATAAAATATAAAATAAAAAGATATATTATATTCTAAATAAATAATAGTAAATAATATGTTATTTTCAGTCTCACACCTAAGGTCAGGGCTCAGTACATAAAACAGAACGATTTGAAAAATTATT
This sequence comes from Nannopetersius ansorgii, assembly GCA_037974605.1. Classification (NCBI taxonomy): domain Eukaryota; kingdom Metazoa; phylum Chordata; class Actinopteri; order Characiformes; family Alestidae; genus Nannopetersius; species Nannopetersius ansorgii. The sequence continues at coordinate 655,380 of JBBPDE010000026.1, read as the reverse complement.
TCAAAGGCGGTGATTGGCCAGTGTCAGTCATTTTGAAGCGGAGAACTACCCAATCACAGTAGGCAGTCAATCGTTTCACGGGTGGGACTTATTTACCATTAGAGCCTATTGAAACCTGGAGCCGCCGGGTCTGGGAGATTTACATTGACATGAATGGGGACGCTGTGAAACTATGGAATTCCATATGAAACGTTTCACTGAAAATCTGTTTCACCGGATGGGGTGGCGTTGTTTCGCATTTTTGACCAGAACCGTATACAACTGTAACTCTGTTGAGGAGATTAAATTAAGAAAGCAACCTTACTTTTATGAGCATTATTTTGTTTCACTCCAATAAAAAAGTGATAGGCTACTTATGGAGATTTTTTGGTATTATTTCTCTTGGTGAAACATTGTCTTACAGAAGCTCCCTGTGACAGGTTCTCTGTAGGTTTACAGCAGTGTTGAGGATTTTGGTGATTTTCCTGTTCAAACACAGTGGTGATTACAGCAGGAAAATGAACTAACCACTGGACTCCCTCCCTCTGTTCTCCAACCCTGGTCGACTATTATTGACTGTAGCCCAAGACCAACATTTGCTGTGCTGTTTCAGCCACTCTCTTCCTCCAATAATAGAAACAGAACATAGAAGCTCAGGGACCAGATCTTTGGGTGGTGTCAGTGCAGCTGTACCTCATAAATGTGTGACACTCATTAACATACCTCCTCCACGCTGGTCTAACTGCTGCTCACCAACCAGATAATAGCGCTCAAACATCTAACTTTGAGCAACATATGGTAAGGTAAAGAGAGACAGCAAGCTGTTTTTCAAACAGCTCCTAGCTCCCTACATAGTGCACCTAAAAAACAGGCTCCTCCACCCAAAACAGTGTAAAGCACATCTAACAAAGTGTAGAAACGCAAACTTTAGAACTTACACAGCGCCCCCTATAGGAAGTCAGAGGCGTTTTGGACTCAAAGTTCAACCAGATAAATGTATAATTAACAGTTTAGTTATCGGTATTGGGCAGATATTGGTATCAGCAGTTATTTGCGCTTGCAACATCGTTAGCGGATGTGAACAAGTTTAATTGTGTCGCCCTTACAATGAACATTTACTATAGTAGACCCACCTCTAGAAACTTGGCAAAATCATGCATAATATGAATGGAAGGCCGACCCACGGTGGTGTAATGGACAGCACCAATGCCTCCCACCTCCGGAGTTGGAGGTTTGAATCCGGGTCCTGGTCTTTTGTGTGTGTGGAGATTGCATGTTCTCCTCATGGTGGTGTGGGTTTTCTCCAGGGCCTCCAGGTGTTAGGTGTTAGGTGAACTAAATTTACAGTGCATGTGTGAGCGAGTGGTGTGTGTGTGTGTGTGTGTGTGTGTGCCCCTTGTGTGGTGGGCTGGTGAAAGTGGCCCGGAGGAACAATTTCCTCCGGGATAAATAAAGTTTTCTGATTCTAATACGTGAACACACCACTGCACACAGTGCGAAGAGCACGAAATTCTTCCTCTGCATTAAACCTATTCACCAAGTGAAGCAGGGGGCAGCTACGAACACGGCGCCCAGGGAGCAGTGCGTGGGGACGGTACCTTGCTCAGGGTACCTCAGCAGTGCCCAGCGGTCTTGGGAATCAAACACGGACTTTCTGGTCGCACGGCGAATACCCTAACCACTAGGCACCCTGGTGTCCCCCAGAGTGAGGACCTGTGACTCTAGTAAGGATTAAGAGGTTACAGAAAATGAATGACTGAGTGGAAGTTTCAGCAGTGCAAGGAGCCATGATAAAAATAATTTGGACACAATACAGAACAGCTTGATCTTCATTAATGTCCATTGGCCACTTATCACCAAAGTTCAAACTCTTAAAACCAGTACATCTGAAGCAGTTAGATATTAGATTAGATTCAACTTTGTCACTGTACAAGAACAAACTTGAACAAATGCAGTTTAGAAAGTCCATATATGAGTACATACAGATAAAATTATAGCAATAAATATCGTAATGTATAATTCTAATGAATAATTAAATATCCGCACTATGTAGTGAGGGGATGAGACAAACAGTCTATTGTGAGCAGTGGAAACTTTCCTTCAAATAAATAGTCCAACACTGAACAATGTATAACCTGTGGGCCTGATTAAATATCTAGCTATTCAGATTCAGAATGAGATACACAAAGCACATTTATGAACTAGACAGCATGTTTCCAATACTTGTTTCACTTATATTTTTATATATACCAATTATTTAAATAAAATGAAGAATCAGAGGAAGCTCTGTGCCGAAATACCGTCTGTTACTGACAATATTAAGACGATTGCTGAAGCTGGATAGACCAATTCAGTCACAGTTAGCAAATCCTGCACAATATGATTGTGAGAGCAGCATGATGCAGCGATTTGTCATGATGGGGATCTATTTGGGGGGTGTTCAGTCTTTTTCTGGGCTTTAACCAAGCGAGTGCTGCTTCTTCAGGCTGTCACGTTTCACTCGATCCTCTGGAGCCTTTCTGTGCCAACTCCTGTAAACACACGATAGAAGAGAACATTTCTGATTCTTTATCAGTAAACAAGTATAACACTTAATATTGCGATATCCTGGATTATTTGGATTCATGTCTGCTGCATCTGAATATACCCACTGTGTCCATCTGCATATATATAAGAACACTCTGAAATAACGTAATTACTGTACTATTTAGTGTAGAATGTTATTTCTATTTATCCTTTTTAGTTTCATTTAGTATATTTAGTAATATTCAGGTGAAAAAATAATCAATGCTCCTTTTTTAAATATTATTTTCTCAGGTGCCGAAGATGTATGTACAGTGCTGTGCCTGCAAACTACATTCAAAAAGTATTAGATCTGCTCATGATACTTTTTGTTCTATTTTGTTCTCATTTGCACCATCGTTCTTTTAAATCTGTGTGTCTGTCCCGATCCCACCTGTTTGTCTGGGGACTTTTGGGCTTCTGCTGCGTCTTTCTGGTCGGACCTGGAGACTCGCCCACTCTGAGAGACGCAGATAAACAAACAAGAGACTCAGAATTCAGAGCATAAAGTAAAGCGGCCCTTTATAGGTACATGTGAACACACCACACCACAGTACAGAGTGTGAACAGCATTTAACCCATTCAGCAAGTAAAGCAGGGGGCTGCCACCAATAAGAGGAGGTGGGCTGCAGTGTGTGGGGATTGTATCTTGCTCAAGAGTACCTCAGTGGTGCCACTAGCAGTCTTAGGATTCAAACCTTTCCTTCTCTAAAAGTAAAAAGGTGAAAAGTAAAGTGTGTTGCATCAATGTAAACAGTAGAAGTCGTGTTAAAACCTAAATTTCAACTGTAACCTTCAATTTTTTTAGAAAACACATAGCGGTGCAGTCTCATTGTTTTAAGACTTCTGTAGTGGACTCTCAGCCATGAATGTAAATAAATGTAAGAAAAAAATGTGCTGCTGCAACTGCATGGTGTCATCACAGTAAAAGTCAGTATTGAGGCCTTAGTTTGATTATATAACATTTATTATATAACACAATGTGTCGATTTGTGAACACACAAAATTAAGCATCCGCTCTCATGCGTGACAGAAAAATTCTTCCAAATAGAATATTTAAGTTATGGCATTGAAAAGCTAAAACTGTGGGAACAGTAATGATTAAAGTGTGCGGGTGTGGGTGTGTGTAAACAGCGTCACTGATGTTTGTCATTTAAAGGCGGATAAGGGTGGAAAGCATTCACACACACTCCAGGATTAAAATCTGGGCTGACTGTGTTTAGCAAATTTTTTGTCTCGATATTTCAATGCACTGTAACACTGAAGTTTGCTTCTTTGGTTTTGCAAGGCTACTGAAGCTGGACAGGTGACAATGATCATGGAGTATAAGCATTCTGTTAATTATAATATTCATATCTGCATTTTTTATAGTGTTTAACAAATCAACAACCCAGTCATGCAGTCATGTAATTTTCACCAAACCACCAACCCCCCCCCGACACACACTGTGTAGCTCTACTTTCTTTAGTAAATTGTGGCAGAATACATTCATAATTTGATTTCTTTCAGCATTCATTCTAAATATTGCGAGAACAATGATTTGTTTACAGTCTTACTTTGTTGAATGCACTGTGTGTGTATTAACTTGAATTACGACATCCACTGCCATAGCTAGTTTGGTTGCGTGCAGTGGAGGAATACACAGTAACACGTCTGAAGACCCACCTCTTCAAAGGGCACCTTAGTGACTAACTATGCCTCTTGTTTTTGCTTATTCATTTTTCTTCCCCATATTCAAAAATATCTCTATGCTTTCCTTACTTTTGCTTTAACCTCTGGCTTTTCTTTGACAGGTGTTGTTTAGGTGGAACTTTGCTGGAAGTAAATTGAATAGCGGACGCTGATTTAAGTATAGATTTACAGGGTGAAGAACAGTTGTAGACTACTTAAGCACTGATGGACGTCGCTCTGGATAAGAGCGTCAGCTAAATGCCGTAAATGTAATATGCAGTAATGCAGAATATGCAGTAACGCGGCGTATGAGGGAGGGTGTTGGCGACCCCTGGTACGTGTACCTACTCCATTCTGGACTGTTAATATCGCGAGCGTTTTTACATTTTTTAGGTTCTGTAAGTCAGTGGTCCCCAACCTTTATTTGGTCACGGACCGGTTTAATATCAGAAACTATTTTCACGGCCCGGCCTTTA
>JBBPDE010000026.1:605319-616023 GCA_037974605.1 Nannopetersius ansorgii | reverse complement strand
TTTTGCTAGGTGGAGATTTGGGCTGGTTTTTATTGAAGTGGGCGGGTTTTACGTTGAGTTTGGGCTGGAAACTGTCGTTCAGATCTGGCAACCCTGGGGCCGGTATCTTGCTCAAGGGAACCTCAGTGGTGCCACTAGCAGTCCTCCTTGGATTCCAGCCCACAACTTTCTGATCGCAGGGCCAACTCCCTAACCACTAGGCCATCAGCCAATCTTGCTTCTGTTTGTAATATTTGTTTATTTGGAATATACGTTTTCTCTGTATATATTTATCAAATGTTTTAACCTTTCCGAACTTGTCTTTAATTACAATTATTTGTGTAACCCAACTGTAATGGATCAGCTCAGGGACTCATTTCGCCACATACTGTTCTTGTAGAATTGTGTATGTGACAGATAAAGAATGCAGCACTGAACTCACCTGCAGCACTGAAGCCCTTCACCAGCACCTGGACCAGCTGTCCGGCTCCGATAAACCCAACACTCATCCTGAAAACGAACCCAACACACATATTTCATACCTCTGATTTCAGACTATAAACTTTTATTCAGAACCAGCCTGAGTTCAGCTCTTCAGAACATGCTAATGTTTATTTACTTTATTTCCTGGTTTCGGTGGCGGTAGACTCTTGTTTAAAGACAGTCGTTCAGGCGTATTAAGGGATAACAGCATAAATAAGCACTTACCTGATGAAAATTAAACAAAACAAAATAAAAAAGTGTGAATTACTGCTAACACTTTAGCTAAAGCTAGGTTTGTTTATCTTATCCACGTTGCTCTTAGATGTACGAACTGACAGTTTGAACGACCAATCCGAAAAAAGCGCTGCTGTACAAACAGCCAATCAGAATAAAACACTGCAACACAAACAGCCAATCATAGCGCTCTTTGTTTAATAATGGGCGGGAACAAGCGTTTCTTTGCATATTTTCACCTGTTTTCTGCTGCAATCAGTTGGTGCAATTAAATATTTTGTGTGTATGTATAGTTTTAGCTACGTGAGACTATGCTTCACAGATGCTGGAGCCCCACTGTCCTGCACATTTTTTTTTGTCGGATTAGGCAGCTCACTCCACCAGAGCAAAACCACAGATGAGACCAGTCTGGACTGGGGACCAGAAGGAGGTCAGCCTGGACTGGGAACCAGAAGGAGACCAGTCTGGACTGGGTTTACCTTGTGTGTAGGGCTGGCAGAGCCAGATGATGTCCGTTGGAGGAGTAGAGGGAGCGAGTAGGACCATAAGGCTGAATGATAACGTAATGCTGACTTAAACTTAATTCGGGCAGCCATGGGTAGCCAATGTAGGTTAATTAAAAGTGGAAGTAAGCAGATTATATGTTTCAGTGAACAGAAAAAGTATATGTGAACAAACCACACAGTGTGAACAAAGGCTCTTTACTCAAGAGTACCTACGTGGTGCCACTAGCAGTCCTGGGATTCAAGCCCACAGCCCTCTGATTGCAGGGGCATCTCCCTAACCACTAAGCCGCCATGTGTGTATGTGTGTGTGTGAAAAAGGAAGGAAAAAAGAAAAAATCCTCTTGACCTTTGAGTTTTGTATTTACTAGATAAAAATGTAAAAAGTATGTACTTCCCTTTAACTGAGTAAGAAATGGAGTTGCAAAACAAGTATTCAATTTCAATAATACTCGAATACTCGTCTATATCTCTCAAAATCGTACTTATATATAGAACCCTACTGTTTTCCGTTTCTGTTTAAAGCAGGAAAGGCCTGAAATGTGAAGATCAGAACTAGGAAACATCAGTATATTGATTTCCTGTCCTTTCATTGGTGTAGTTGATGAAAAAACCTGAGTGACCCACAGGCACAGGTGCAGCACACCTGGCACAAAGGGAAAAGATCTCTAAGAAAGAACATGATTTACATACTCTGTGTATATATCAAAAATGTTGATATATACACAGAATCCCATTTATATTCAGACACACTGCGACGTTTATGCCTTCAACACTACACTGCAACTAATATATGCTATTTTACCATTTTACATAAATCAAAGAAAACAAAGATAAAAACTTAACTTAAATCATAACTTGAATATGTATCTTTAATAAATAGTAAGATAAACAGATCTCAGTGAATGGTCTGTCTTTAAAACTATAAAAGGAGAGAAAGAGAAAAAAAACCTAATTGCTGAAGAGACAGACTGACAAAGTGTAAAGCAATTATAATGAATTTATTTATGATTTATCATATCTGTGCCAGTCAAACCAACAAAAAAATAGAACAGCCGTATTGGGAAACCTTTTATTGATATAAAACTTGTTACTGATGTAAACACAAAAACATGACAAAATCCTGACTGTGGCTTCAAGCAGAGATATTAGAGATCACTGCAAAAAAATCATAGAAGCTTACGAGAACTATTCGAAAACATTCACTTTCAAATAAATGTAAAATGAGGTGTAAATGCAAACCTGCCATTGGGACAATTTACTGCCTTTTATTTTTGCTTATTATAATTATTTCAAGAACAGTCTATTTTGCTTAACACATCAGCATTTTTTGCTTAATATAAGCATTTGTATAATCATTTCCATCCTATTTTTATAAGGTATTAAGATCTGCATACATTTTCAGTACTTTGTGTCATCGTTAAATGTATTGTTTATTTATATTTGTCTGTAAAAACAGTTTAAATCTACAAAATGTGCTTCTAATTTACAATTTTTTTTCACAAAGCCAATATGTATCACAATACTGAGGTTTGGTAACAATTTGGGAAACCAGTAAAAGCCACTGTTGTTTATAGCCTCAAGTTGTTCCAGAAATACTGACAGTGAAGAGTGTGGCATCATTTCACACTGCAAAAACACACAAACATTTTCTCTGCTGACATAATTTCCTATATTTCATAAATCCTATACTGTTAGTCCTGAAAGGTTATGTGTTCATGTCTTATGTCTTGTCCAAAAACTGACAAAGTCAGACAAAGCATGGTTAAGCAACGACATAAAGTCCATATCAACATACACAGAAAATGTGGAATCATGTATGAATTTGCTGTTGATGGCACAACCTTTGAAGAAACAGTGCTGCAACTCAAGCCATTTACTTGCCTTCCAACGCTTGATTTGACACAAAATCTCTAAATTGAGCTTTTTTCTTGAGAATGCCAAGTTATACAGAATGTAAACAGCTGCAGATTTTGCAAAGTGCTGCTGATAGTGTTCTAACAAAACCCAAGGAAAGTGAGCACATGACTCATATCCCCAAACTGGATCCAGTCAGATACAGAATTAAGTTTAAAGTATTATTAATTGGTTAAAAGTCACTCAACAGTTTGAGCTCAACTGTATGTCTCTAAAATGTTTGAATATCATCCTGGTAGGTCTCCGAGACTGGCAGGAGCTGATCAGATAGTGGTGTTCAGATGGGGTTAAATGGTTTTAGCCATTATACTGTTAGATCCAGGTCCCATGGAGATCTTCCTCAACTGTTCTCTCATACAAAACCCACATTTGTATTTTACTTTTACTCTGTGTAGATGTTATTGCTTGCTTATTCACGCTTATTTTATTAATGCACACTGAAGGACCATTGCTACTGATAATGTGTATGGCCTTGTCTAGTCCCTTTTAATGTTTTATGGCAAAAAACAAGCAGCTCTAGGATTCATTGATCAAGCTATTTTGTCAATAGTTCGGGATCACGTTAAGCAGAGAAATCTGATGGGGTATGCACAGTTTGAAAGGATACTCGAAACAAGTTATATCTAGCTATTCAGCTCACCTTAAACAATCTTACGTGGAGAAAAAACATTTTAATGTGATATAAGCATCTAAGGTTTTGTCTCGGTAGTCAGTAATAATATACACGGTCTCAGTATTAGTCTAAATTGACCAAAGACTGGGGTATGGAGTGTACGAGTGTTTTGCTTATCTCATGGCAGGCTTTTTGCAGTGCACCCATCCCTACTTTGTATGACCCTGCATGTTACTCATCTAACGTAAAAACACCTGAAATTCAGAGGCTGGTTGATTGACAGTGGTCTTAAACAGTTGCTTCCTTGTCGTTTCCAGCGAGGTATGTGTTCTGTCCAGCAGGAGAAGGTTAGGTTCAGGCTGCTGACTGGGAGACGAAGCGAATTCTCTGAGAATAGACCAGATCAGTAAAGTAGAGCACCAGGTTGGCGAAGGTGAAGACGGCCACCACCAGCTTGCTGTCCCAGGGGCACTTTCCCCGGGGGCAGTCATCCGGCCGCCCAGGGGTGCCGTACTTCTTGTCGAAGCTGAAGACGGGCCACACCACGGCTGCACTCATGTACATCAGCACGGCCAGGAAGGTGTAGATGATGACGAAGCGGTCGAATGGCAGCCTTAGAGCCGACGTCCTTCCAGAGACGGTCAGGATCACCACCACCACAGTGACGGCGAAGCACAGACTGTAGACCACCACGCAGTACTGGGTGGGGATGTGGCGGTTGTACTCGCTGTCACTTGCGAGGGCGCCGAAGATGATGCAGGCGAAGAAGGCCTGGACCACCTTGAGCAGGCCGGACAGGGTGGCCATGTAACCCACTACGTGTCCCGGCTTGGCCCTGGTCAGGAAGACCTCTGCCCCGTAGGTGAAGCAGCAGACACTGGAGCAGACGGTGACGGCGATGCGGTAGTTCCGTACCTCACAGCCCTGCGCCGGACACTCGCTGCTGAGGAAGTAGACGGGGTACACCACCGAGGCTGTGATGTACATGAGCGTGGCCAGCATGGCATAGGACACGGTGAAGTTGTCCCAGGAGATGGGCATGCAGCTGTGCAGCCGGACCACGTCCAGCATGAAGATGACCAGTGTCATGGCGAAGCAGAAGCACCACACGAACATGCAGAACGTTCCATAGGTGGCGCTGAAGCCAGCACTGTGGGCCACCAGAGACATGGTGGTGCAGCCCAGTGCCAGCTGGCACATCCGGGCGGCTCCCAATCCAGACAGGACTGCGTCCCGGTTCAGGTAGTGGCCTCCGTGCGGATCCATCAGCAGGCCTGTCCGCTACACGCAGGATCCTACAGCCCTGCAGACGGGGCGTCGCCGCACCTCCTCACCCGGCTCCACAAACCTCGCCCTCTGCCCGGAGCTTTTTATAGACGCCCTTAATTACAAATCTCCTTCAGGGCTTTCCCACCATGCATTATAATTATTGCTGCGTGTGGGGGGTCAAATTACAGTGAAAACTCCTGCCCCTCTTCTGATGGCCTCTTTACACACTGCAATGCAACAAAAACGTCTCAGATAATGATAGAAATGGATTTTATGATGCAGATGTCTGATTTACATATAAAATCAGCGCTGAAATTACAAATGATGTTACTAAGTACAATTCAGTAAAAGGTCTAATATTCTTTTTTAGCCCTCGTGCTCCATGCTTTCCAGCTGGATGTTACCTTTGGATTCAAATGGAAAGTGACACCTCTGAGATCTTGCTCGTCAGTGAAGTTCCCTTCAAGAAAATAAGGATTCCAGAACTTTTCCAGCTGTGCCACAGGACGGTCCCACAATGACAGTTTTCCAAATTGGGAAAATGATGTTCTGTCGAAGGTTTGAACCAAACGAAGAAATGAAAGTGGGTTCAGGTCATAAACTCCATCAGTTGTTTGGAGACATCATACTTTTACAGCCAAAAGTTAAAAAACTCTTCAGCCTGAAGTCTTCTTCTCTCTAGTGTCTACAGGACTGTGCCTCGTTGGCTTTTCTGAAAGAGCAGTGGAGCGTCGGGCCGCTGGGGAAAGTTGTTTAAGTGACTGTTCTGCTGAGCTCAGAGACCTTGGCCACACCATCTCTATAAATAGACCCTCATATTCCACAGTGGAATGGTGGGGAGTCCACATGTCCGTGTCAGGCAGCCACACCAGGGAGTCGTATTTCTTTGGGTGGGGAGTTTGTATGTGCTTTTTTTTCTGAGGTAATGACAGAGCTTGATATAAAGATCCTCTTTATGCTTCACTTGAGTAAAGGAAAGAGGCATGAAGACGTGGGGTAATTATATGTGTGAATGTTGGTGCTGGGCAGAGGGGCATGTGGATGTTAAAGTTCATTAAATTCTAGGAAAGTGATGCCCAAGTTTGAGGTATTAGGTTTATCATTGTTTCTGCAGAAGCATCATGACATTCTCTCAGAGTGGAAATGTGTATTCTATTATTTTTCTGCACTGTATTTGTGGAGGAGGGGGTGCATCCTTGTGCCTCAAAGAATAAAAGCCTCTGCCCGTTTAGTGGAGCCAAATCCAAACACAACCAACTGCTCAGGGATCAAAGCTATTTTTACACAGAGTTGGTTTCGGCTTTCTAGCTTCAAATTCATGCACTTGCAAAATTTACTGTGGGGGAAAAAAAAAGACAATGAAGAGGTGAGAGATGATGCATTTTATGAAAAAAATGACGAAACAGACAAGCGATTGTTTGGAATAACTGTAATGTGTTCCTTCTGATACAAATACATGCAGATGACAATGGAAAAAAAAGCAATGTACAATTTACAAAGAATCATGTATCTGTGAAAATAGCACTTTTAAATATGATTTACATAGCAAAATAAATATTGAGTTCCTTTGTTAAAAATATGTTACAGAGCAAAATAATTAGTAATACCTTCTCTCTCTGCTCGTGTTGACATTTTATTTTTTTGTGATTTTACTGAAGACTGATTCATAATACTTTCTTTTAAAAAAGTGAGTTTTATATTAAATATTTCAAGAGTCCAGAGCGTTTCATTTAAGAAACAATTTCTAAAATGAGTCAATGTTTTAAAAAACAAGTTGCATTGATAGAATAATTGGTTGAAAGATAAAAGAAATGTCAGACCATTAAAAAAATAAAATAAAATCATATGGTTGTAGGTCATATCCTCTACAAGAAGCCATTTTCCTGTACATTTTCTATTTATATAGCATACTGGGGTAAAAAAAAAAAAGTTAGGATAGGCCATATTATAGTTCGCATTTAGGAGATAAACAGTGGCTTGTACATTCAAATATGCGTAAGTGTGTTCTCTGTAGAGGATATATAATTATTTTCAATAGTAAAGTTTAAAATTTGACCGTATTGCTGCCCAATTGGGCATCTGATTGCAATACATTCACAGATCAGCCATTCGGAACATTAAAACCTGTCTAATATTGTTGATCCACCTCGTTCTCCCAAATCAGCTCAAGGTCTGGGCTCCACAAGAACCTCTGAGGGTCTGTGGTTCTGCACCAGCATATGCTTTAAGTCCTGTAAGCTGGTTCCTCCATGTATTGGACTAGTTTGTCTCACAGAAGCCTGACTGGTTTGAAATTTGGAGACCAAGTCAACACCTGAATGACCCACACCACAGTCCAGTTCAGTCCTCATCACAAGTTGCTCAGATCCTGATGTTTCTCCACTTTTCCTGCTTCCAAAACATCAACTTCAAGAACTGAGTGATGCCTAAAATATTTCACCTCTTAACCTTGTTTTTACCTCATGGCTGATCAGTGTAAACCTTTATCGAAGGTAATTATTCTATTTAGAATCTTGGTTAACATTTCCTTTAGCTTTGCGACACTGTTGTGGCAGTACAACAGTACTGTGGTCAGAAGTTTAAAAATGTACTCCATAAATATAAAAAAAAAATGGAATAGTTCTCTTTTAAGATTAACAGAGAAAGCGAACAGAGGCCAACCTGAGTAACAGAGTCACGATAAAACTGTCTGTCCAAACTTTTTCTGGTCATAATGTCAAGAAAGCAGCAAATAATTATAAAACTTGGTCCACCTTTATTCAACTCTTTGTAGCAGGTCTTAAAAAACGAACATCCCGGTGTGGGTCAGTTTGACATGACCACACATAGGAACTTCAGTAAATCTAAACCACCTCCAAACACATTTCTCAAGCTGCAGCGGTTGTGAGGGCGATTATCTGGACGTGGAAGAGCTTATCAAACATCAGAACTTGCTCTGAGACGCTTTATAGCTAAAGATCCTAAGTCAGGTTTAGGCCTTTTTACAGAGTAGATGATCCAGTGCTTCTCACACACCAGTGTGTTGCCTGTTTGATATGAGAAGACTCCTTATAGGCATTTCATAAACTCTTATTATCTACTTATACTTCAGAAGTTCTACATAACTAAACTAGATTTTAGCCACGACCATGTTTTCTTTTCTCTCAAACGACAGGAATCTAATAAAATGCGTAATATAAAATATCCGTAATATAAAATATCCGTAATATAAAATGTAATAATCAATATCCGTAAAACTGGATTACATTCGTCGTACCTTTACAACCAAAAGATTAAGTGAAAGAATGCTTCACCCAAAAACCAAGCAGCTTATGGCAAAAACGTTCTGTCTCAAATATTCCAAAGTCAGCACTCATTCTTTTCAGCAACTGGCCAAATGGGAAGGCAGGTGAAAGCTCACTCTTCTCAGGTCTTCAGCTGGGCCACTGCTGGAGATCTTCCTATCAGAGCCTCACCAGACCAACGCAAAAGACAGGAAAAAGAAAAAAGAAAAAAGAAGAAGATTGCCCTTATAAAAAAAATTTGATCACAGTGTTTGCTTCGGTGTATTTACGAAATACTAAAATTTACTAAATCTTGCCCTGGAAAGAATGAAAAGCACTGAACGTTTGTCATTTACTTTCATTTGTAAGACAGTGCTCTCTGGCTGCTACTAGCTTAGCAGTTTTGGGTGAAGCATTGCTCCGAGAGGCAAGAAACAGGCCCGTTTCGTCCTGGATGTTGTTAAAGTTAAAGGATTTGTTTAGTTTAGCAGTGAGCAGCCCGATTTTCACCCAGATGGGTTGGATCGAATCTTTCTCGCCTTAAACGTCTGAAGGCTTCAGCACCATCAAGATGCTCAAAATATGAGAGACTGATTAGAACAAATCAGCAGTTTTTTATGTTCTCATTAGTCCAGCAGGTCAGTGCTAAAGGTGAGTGTGAACCTGGGAGGGGTGGGGGTTGTTCAGGGTAAGGGTTCAGAAGTCATTGTTTAGAGGTATCAGAACAGCCAGAGAGGGTCACCCAAGTAGAGGGTGCGGGGAGGCATGGAGTCTTTCCATGGTCATGACTAGCTGCCACTACTGAGCATGCCCAGGAGCTTGCTGGGGTCCATGCCCTGCTGCTGAGCCATTTTCTGCACGTCGAGGCCCATGTGCATCAGAAACTGGATGAAGTTCATCTCCTGCCCCGTGGCCTGGTCTCGGATCGTCGGGCACGTTGGATTGCAGTGGGGCCATGGACAGCTGTCAATCAAGTGCATTGGACAACCCTTGGGTGGGGCCTTGTTGTTCCTGCTGTTGTCGTGGAGACTGCGGTCCCAGCAGTGCAGAGCTCTCGGAAGCGACGTCCCTTTCACCTGTATGTCCAGCCAGTAGCTACAGTGGACACAAGAGGACGCTGTTGTTCAAAGAATTCCCACTTCCAGACATTGGGAGACTGAATGCAATGCATAAGGAAGACTGAGTGAATGATGGCAAATCAGTGGAATAATGTTAAGCCTTACTTTCTCGTTATGATCTCGTGGGAGAGGCAAGCTGGAGCAAACATTGCTCTGCAAATCAAAAACAGAACAATCATATATTTCTCAAGTTTCACCAAAGTCCTCCATACATTTGGGGTTAATTAAGAGGATTCCCTCGAATTGAAAGGCAAATTTTACTCACGGAACATCTTTGAGTGTATTCCTGAGCTCGATGCCCAGGTTCTGTATGTATCGCCACTGTCCCTCCTGGACAGGTTGACCCACCAGATGGATGTTATCCACAGTCAGCTGAGCCTCATCAAAAAGCCACTGCACCACAAACACAGGGCCTGAGAGACAATATAACTTTATATTAAATGGGTCCAGGATATGTAATGATGCAAATGAGAAACACACAAATATAACCGGCGAAGCCAGAGCCTTCATCCAGGACTTGCCTACCACGAATGAGCATATAAATACAAAACAAGAAAAAAGTACCACGTGAAAATGAAAGGTCCTTATCTGCTCTGAACGTAAATCTCTCCACACCAGTAAATGGAAGTACCCCCATATTTATTCATCGCATTTTCTCTTTTTACAATTTGACACTAATTCTTACCTTTTTTAAACCAGTTTTCTGCACTACAATGTAAAAAATAAGAAACTGCAGGTCAGGGGGTGGAAAAAATACAATTTAATATACATATAATTTGACTGCTAGGCACCTCTGAGGTACCCTTGAGTAAGGTACTGTCCCCACACAGTTCCTTCGGTGCTGTGTTCCTGGCTGCCCACTGCTTCACTTGGTGAATGGGTTTAATAGGTTACATGCAGAAGAACAATTTCACCCTGGGTGCTGTGGTGTGTTCACATATGACAGAATGGTCACTTTACATATTCATTCAGTGAGCCGAGTTATTTCAAAAGCATGGATCTGTGATCACTCACGTCTGATAGTCCGGAAAACTCGATAACCGAAGAAACAGTTCCATTCGTTCCCTTCGTGCGCGAGTCTACAGCGCTCAGGCACGGCACCTCCCCAGTACCTAAAGGAGAGAGTTCAGATTAAATTCGGATGAAATATTGATAATCTTAACATGCATTCGCCTCAAGGACACATTTAGACAGCTGTTTAACATACTGTGTATTTTATTCCTCAGGATTTTATTCATACATTTGTTGCAAAGACTGCATCAGTATGATATAAAAATGTGTTATACAAATATTGACATTGTGTATATTTTATAAGTGTGTGTGTA
>JBBPDE010000026.1:494699-507351 GCA_037974605.1 Nannopetersius ansorgii | reverse complement strand
AGTTGTTGTTGTGATGAGGTGTGTTCTAGCTGGGTAAGAGGTAACTCCAGGATCAGCGTCAGGTTGCCGCCGCCGCCACCCCCCCAGCCAACCCACCTCCCCTCGTCAGGCCGCCAGTGTGTAAAACTCTCCGTCAGCGACCTCCGAGAATAGCAGGAATGTTCTCAGGACCATGAAGGTAGTAAAAGCGGCGAGCGTCAGCTCATGCGATACGGCGCCGACCTCTCCGTGGACTTCCACAGCACACACTCGCCAGATTATAAATATCTCTTTGATGTTATTTTTAACAGGGGGGGGAATAAACAGAATGTATATGCGAGTTAATAGAATATCCTGAATTCTTCTTTCTCCCATCTGTGTCCGCGCGTAACTGACTCAGAGTGCTTGTATTATTAATATCGTTCCTTAGATCTTTTCCAAACAGTCTGCAGATCCAGTCGGATTAAGGAGCGTCAGCCTTTTACATAAGCTGTAACCTCCTTCTGAGACAATTCATTGGTAACGTAATTAAAAAACGACGCTCAAAAGAACGCAGCCTTTTTTACCGCTGATCTAAGGGTCGGGTGCTTTTGGAGCCGGTCCTCGTCCTCCAGCGTCTCCAACCAACCCAGCGCATGCAGGACTGGATTATTTTTCATTACATGACATCCATCTGTTTTACTCTTCTTTTAATCAGCACCAACAGTCCCGTCTCCTTCAATAGCGCCGCTCCAACATAAAGCTTGATAAATGACAGAATCATCATTTTGGCAGAGCCTTGTCGAGGCAGGGAATAAAAAAAAACGCTCTCAGATGGAGCCGGCATATGGCTGGCGCTCAAGTGTGTGTTTTACTCCTTCTCTGCGCCGCGTGCCAGAAGTGTGGAAAGTTTCATGACAGGACGCTAAACCGCGTTTGCTTGATTTAAAAGTAACTTCATTTTCTCATGAATTAAATATATTACATGACACTTTTTTCAGCGTCGTGATAGTAGTGCTCACTGAAGTGTGTGTGGCTGCATATAAGAAGGAAATAATTATTCTGCATTTTTGCATAATTCAACTGAAGAGCAAAGTCATTCAGAGTTGCTGGATCGACTAGAAGGGCGCCCACACTTTTGTATATATTTATTGAAGTGTTCTTTCAGTAAATTAAATTCAAATGAATGATAATCCTGCATTAAAATGTGTAGGACTAAATCTGTCAATAGCTGTTAATAATAGGTCCTCTAGAGGGCGCTGTGTAAATGATCAAATTCTAGTTTCTACACCCATGTAGTGCCCAGTGTGTCCATTATGGAGTTCTGCACACATGACTGGATCATCAGCGGCACTTTGTTTGACGTATTTTACGCTGTTTGTGTACAGGAGTCTCTATTCTAAGTGCACAATGCAGGGAGCACGGAGTCGTTTGGGACGCAGCCCTACTGCCCATCTGTGTGTCTCACTTAACGTCTCATTGCTCAAAGTTTTTATGTGACAGGTCAGGCTTTTTCCAGTAACCAGTTCTGTGATTTTGGTCCACTTTTGAACCGATACTGATGCTTACTCAGAAAAATCACAGTGTATAAAGATAATTTAACCAGGGGTGCCCAGACTTTTGCACACAACTGTAAGTCTATTATACGAAAATACGAAGTCATTCAGAGTAATATGATGTAAAATGGTTAACTGTACAGAAACCTCACCTCTCCAAAATCACCAGTGTCTTTTATATGTTATGACTGATTGATCATAATCACCATAATTGATGTAATGATGCTAAATCTGAAAAAGACTTTTTCTTTGGGGACTGTTTTTCCACATATTCCTCTGCCATGAATGGGAGCAAAAGCATCTGCCAAAGCCACTGCAAAGCAACGTCTCAGGTTTTCAAATTCATTTTATTCAAAAATGTTGGAGAAATGTTATCTTTATTAATGTTTCCTACATATTAAATCTTTATTCTTATTAGGGTTCATATATATTAGCGAGTTCAATCACACATGTAATCATTATCTGTACCTTTGAGTTTTATAATCCTGAAACCTGAGTTAATCTCTGCTGTGGCTTTGTCTTTATATGTTCCCTGTGAGTACTGTCTTCTCTGTATCTCTGATAGAAGGATGTGGTGACCCAACTGGAATGGGAATGGAGAAGATACACAGTCTTTGTTTTGACTCTTAGCTAACGACAAAGATGTTACGCACACACTGATTACGATTGTGGAGGTGGGGTGGGGGTGAAGGTAGCTCAGTGGGTAGGATACTTGCCTCCGGACCATGAGGTCCCGGGTTCGAATCCTACCTTCTGCACCACCGCTGGGTCCCTGAGCAAGACCCTTAACCCCAAGTTGCTCCAGGGAGAGACTGCCCCCTATAGGTAGGGAATGGAAGTCGCTTTGGATAAAATCATCTGATAAATGCTGTAAATGTAACACGTACTTACGATTCAGAACAACTCCTCTGTACCACCTCGGACTGGCTGTTGCGACTTGTTCCATTGCTGCAAGAAATATAATTTTATTACGTCTCGTGGTGAGCTTCCTTTTATTAGAGTTTATCGAAATCCTTTTTGGGAATTTCTTTAACAAATAACTTTCTGTGAGAGGCAGACGCCTGGTTACTGATACCTCCCCTGTGATCTACCCTGGAACTTCCCTATATAAACATACATGTGTGTGTTTTGTGCTTGTCCAGGTGAGATGGAGGAGCTGGAGGCTCAGTGGCTGACTGGTATCTGCCACAACGAGAAGAATGAGGTGATGAGCAGCCAGCTGGACGTGGACAACATGGCTGGTGTGTTCTACATGCTGGCCACGGCCATGGGCCTCAGCCTCATCACCTTTGTGTGGGAGCACCTGTTCTACTGGAGGCTTCGCTACTGCTTCACCGGAGTGTGTTCTGGCAAACCCGGCCTTCTCTTCAGCATCAGCAGGGTGAGACCCCACAGATGCCATGTAATCCTGATAACATTTGGTGCCCGGTAGGCTGCATAATGTGAACAAAATGCTACATTCAGGTTACACTGGTACCCATTCCACTAAGCTGACTCCTCAAGGCCGATGATTTGCCAGCGCTGTTGCTGCATTGAAAGAATGCCTTAACGAAGCCAGAAAAGTGTAGAATGTTTTATTCTCAGAATCAGAATCAGAGAACTTTATTTATCCCGGAGGAAATTGTTCACGTCACGACTGCACACTCACATAAGACAGAACAATTCTGTCACGTCCCAGGGGGCTAGACCCCCTGCTCGGATGTGCATAGCCTCGGGGTACAGACCAGGACTCAGACAAGAGATCCATGCTGATACTTTTATTAAAGAAAAACAGGGTAAACAGAAACTGGCACGTGGGCCACTAGAAAACCTGAACGTGATACGCGATTCAGACAGGGCATAAACAAAGGGAATAGAGGCGATCATGCCGGAGTGTCATACTAACGGAACTTAAACACAACTAGAAATCAGAAGCACAGCATGAAACAGATGGAAACTCAAATCACATGACACATGAACAGAAAACAGCTGAAACCCAAAAGCACGTGACAACAGAACAAAACAGACAGGCATGTCAAAATAAGAGACACTACAACAGGAGTAAACAGAACAGAACAACAGACACGTGACTCAGGCAGAACAGGAAACCCATCAAAATGAAAGCCCCCCGAAACGCAGAACAGAACCCAGAGCAAAAACAGATCAAAACAAGCACAACTGAAAAGCAGTGGCCATCACCGAACCGTGACAAATACAGAATAAACTACCTGAATATATAATAAAATATACTCAGACTAGAAATATATTAAGAAAAGAAATATAGTACAACGTACCCATGATACAAAGTGTACTAGAGCAGAATATAGTTTAAGTTAAAATTAAAACACTCTGTACAATAAATAGTATAGACAGTTACGTCTAAGTACCTTTATCAGAAAAAGTGAATTGTGAAATTACAGAAATGCAGTTATCAAGAGAGAAGAAGTATTTGGAATAGAAAGGAATTGCACATCGGTAACAGTATTGCACATCAAGATATATTGCACAGTATTATGATATATTCTGTGTTTGTGACGAACAACCATTCTAATTAGGATAACAGTGAAGGTGGAATATGTCACTCAATAGTGGTCTTGGATTGGTACTGCAATGAAACCAATCATGAATGAGCATTTGCAGCTCCGTCCTGAATCCGTCGTTCCAACCACTCAGGAAAAAAATATCATGGTGTATTTAATGGGAAAGGAAGGCTTGGTTATTTTCAACAACACAGAAAGCTCTTTCCCGCCAATGCAGACGTGCACATGCCGTAACCTCTCCGGTGGTAGATCAAAAAAGGGCTCATCAACAGATTCTTAGAATGGATTCACTGTAGAGATGCTTAAAATCCATCCCCAGTGGAGTTGCATCGCATGTAAACGTTGGTCATAGTAATTTGGGTTAGGTGTACTGTACTGTGTCACCATCTCTATGCTACCCGTATTGCTTGATGCACTGCAGTAAAGAGTAGATGCCCACACAGATTTAGAATGCTGTTACACATCGAAACTGGTGCAAATAAATTAATTGGGACTTATTATGCAAAACTCACTTTAGTTATAAAAGGTCTATGGGCTACAAAACATGTTCATGAAGTTCTTTGCACAAAATTGATATTCACCATCTTTATTCTCCACAGTTTCAGTCCCTTTCAGAACGAGCCGTCACTTTTATGCAAATAAGATGATTCAGGCCACGCCCCACCCATCACATGCTTACGCTGCGTGTTTAAATTCTGGATTTTACGTTAGAATCCATGTCCTTAACACCAGAAAAAGTGTTTCTTTCTTTCTTTCTTTCCTTCTATTCCTTCAATCTGAGACAGTGGTTCTATCCTGTATGGTGACCAGGCTGAAGGAAGGGAGGGAGGGAGAAAGAAAGAGTGAGAGATACACTAGATGGACAAAAGTATTTGGACACTTAACACACGTGAAAAAGGAAGAAAACAGAGGCGCTATCCAGCCCTATATGTTGGACCCTGAGTCGGATCCAGAGCTAGATGAACACAACACTTAATGAGTGACTCGCCTCTGCCTGTAGACACAGCGCTCACTGTCTTATCCTCGTAAAACCAGCAGACAAAAATGGCAGAACTAATCCATTGGGTGGGGCTCCACAGATGAGGGGCAGTTCTATGTTAATTCTGATGTCAGAATAAGGAAGCAATCCAAACGGCTCGTTTTGAAAGGGCCTGAAACTGTGGAGAATAAAGCCGGTGAATCTCTTTATGTGAGAGTAATTTTGCGCAAAGAACTTCAAGAACATATTTCGTAGCCCATAGAGCTTTTATAACTTGTTTTTTTTTAAGTGAGTTTTGCATAATATGTCCCCTTTAATTTATTCATGTGCAATGAGGCCAACAGTCACATAACAGGCCAACAGTCACATAAGTTAGACCACTTTCCATTTTGAAAGCAGTGCGGAGAGGTTAGTGTGTAAGATATCATCGTGCTTGGATTAACTCACTGACATCCGAATAAATGCGTAAAGTCTTTAACAATGAAAGGCCACTGAAGCATGTTCCTATTCATGGGTTTCATTGTTCGAAACATTAGGTTTGGAGGCAAAAATGGCTTTGTTCGTTCCTGTTCATTATGAATTGAGCAAAAGCAACAGCTTTGGGAAACCGTGTAATTAAAAGAGGAAGGTAGTTTTTAAACAGATGTCATTGATGTGGTTAAAGATTGGCCTGTGATATATTTTTTTGACCAAAATTAACTTATAAGTAACTAATTAACTTATAAGTGCAAATCTGTAGACTCTGCAGAAAATGTCAGAGCATTTTAATACCCAATTACTGTCTCTTTGCTCAATTTAACTTATTGGAGAGAAAACCTGTGCAAAAGTTATGGCACATTATATTGTATGTTATGTTTTTTTTCTTCTTCAATATATTAAATAAATCAAAATTGCAGGAAATGTTTAAATGTATCCTCTGAAGGTAACATGTGTTTATTGTCACTTAGAAAATCAATAAATTATCATTTAATTAGGAATGTTTGCCTATAGCTGTATATTGTTCGGCCCTAGTTTTCTGTCACAAAGTGCCGCAGAGGTGAAATGCCACTGTTCCTTCAGGAGCTTGTGTTGTATCTGAAGTGGGATTTTAAAGTGCTCTTGTCTGTGTAGAAAACTTGGTTCAGAAATGATAGTCACTGACAGTGCTAATACTTTCAGGTCTCTCTGTACTAGGGATGTGCTGATTTGATACTCAGTATCAGTACTGGGCCAATATGTGCTACAGTCACAGATTGGAATTTGGGAAAAAATGTGAACAATGATGTAATTGCTTAGCTAAAGTTTGAGCAGCGTGCCATAAAGAAGGACACACAGATGAGCAGCAGGTCTGCGTCCCAAACGGCTCCCTACTCCCTACATAGTGCACTTAAAACACAGACTCCTGCACATAGGGTATATTATGTTCAACAAAGAGCCACTAGCAAATCAGTAGTTTGTGCAGAATTCCATAATGGACACAGTGTGCGCTACACAGGTGTAGAAACTAGAATTGATATAACCTACACAGCGCCCTCCAGAGGAAGTAGGGAGCTATTTTAGATGTAGTGCATCCAGACAAATGTATTATTAACAGCTTAGTTGTCGAGGAGAGGGACAAAGATGTTCGGTTTTGCCAAACATTGCAATATCAGTACTGGATATGAAAAATGGGTATAGGGCCACCCCTACCTAGGCCACTCATCCCGGCCCAGGTATGTTCTATGCTGAAATGTGTGTAGGGGTTTCATCGCCGTTATCTGTAAATGATCAAGGTACCAAGGTGATGAACAGGAAATCATTTTGATAACCCCCAGCATCCCCCAGTCATAACGTGGGCCGGTAGCCTCTAGACAAACTGGGACTTATCTGCTAGTGTCATGTTCCCACATGTCAGCTGAAGTGTGTTGATAAACAAGTCATGGCTTGGGTATGCGCAGACCAGCCTTCAAGAGAAAAGCACTCACCGAACAGACAGTCTGATGTGCAAACGTCTCCACTCTGATCCAATTAGCAATTCATTGGGGGGCCAAAGCTATTGAGCCACAGAACATCAGAAGCTGGTTTATGAGCTGACATGACTACTGTCTGCGAGGGGAAATAAAGCAGAGACGAAATGTTGACTGGTATTTGTCCCGGGTTTAGATTAAGTATTCATTTAATTCATGTCTGGAGAGTTTTTATTGACACTGCGAGAGTCTGTTCCTAAAGTGCCAGCCACCACACTGGTGCGGTGTTGGCCTTTTATTTTTTTTTATATAAATTTGCATGCACCTGATGCCGCTTTCACATCATGTGCAAAGGAACACGTCCGAGCCCTTGCCTGGTTTTTCTGAGATAATGAAATGCAGATATATGGGGCGAGAGAGATTAGAAGGACAGTAGTCAGCAAAAGAAGCTCATAAAAGTTTGGAAGTGCAGGAGGAGGAAATTCTGCCCTGTAAGGAAATGTGTTGAGTTAGAAAACGTTAGGTTATTTTTTGACTAAAATACAATGTATTTGATATGTAAAGAATATACGTGCTTAAAATGATTAGTTATACATTAAATGTGCTCATTTTCTCATACACGGAGCAAACCCTCACTCCCTAGCACTGGGGATCAACACCCCAAATGTAGTTGATCAACCAAGATTTTGCATTTTAATTTTGCACTGGAGGCTAAGGTAGCTAACAAATTATGGAAACTTATGTTTACTAGTCAGCATTGTGCAATTTGTGCACTAAGACTTATGATTACGAGTATACCCTTCAAATTGTGTCAGGTTGTTGAGTAATTTCACAAAGGCTTGCTTATGTGGTTTCCAACACTGCATGACATACTGCCATGTCTAGAAATGCACAAAATGTTCAGGAATCATCAGATTTCAGTGTTAGAAATCACATAAGCATCTCTAATTGTGATTATTGCTCAGTCAGTTTGAGGCAGGTGAATGTTTTAGACATAGAGTTTGAAAAATGTCAATTAATGAGATATAACCATCCACTATTTGTTGGCTTCTGAAACAGTTGCAATTGTGTCACTAACATTATTCCCCCTCCTTCCTTTTTCCCAGGGCATTTGGAGTTGCATTCATGGCGTGCACATTGATATGAAGAAAAAGTCCTCTGACCTGGACTTTAGCCCTCAGGCCAACATGTTGAAGCTCATCAAATCGGCCAAGCAGATGACCAACATGACCAACCTGAGCGGCTCCCGAGTGAACTCACCCAAACGCGGCGGGGAGTTCATGCACTCTGCTGGGCCCATGATCATGGACCTGATGTCTGAAAAGGGGAACTTTGTGTACACAGACAACCGCAGCTATGCCCAGAAAGACATCTACGGGGACTCCAGCGACATCCAGACCTACTTGGCCAACCGCCACAAAGACCACCTGAACAACTACATCTTCCAGGGCCAGCACCCTCTCACTCTGAACGAATCTAACCCAAACACGGTGGAGGTTGCTGTAAGCGCAGATGCTCAGGCATCCGCTAAACCCAGGGCTCTTTGGAAGAAGTCCGTGGATACCGTACGACAGGGCCAAGGGCCTGACACTTTGGCCCCGGACCCCCGTTTGTCCATGAAGAGCCAGCGCTACCTTCCAGAGGAGGCGGCCCACTCCGACATCTCCGACTGCTCCAGCAGGGCTGCCTCATACAAGGATCCAGACAACAACAAGCACCTGAAGCCCAAGGACAACTTAAAAAAAAGATCGATGACGTCAAAATACCCTAGGGATTGCAGCGAAGTGGAGCTGTCCTACTTAAAGAATAAGCAGGGCGGATCTGGCCGAGAAAAAATCTACACCATTGACTCTGACCGGGAGCTGAGTTTGCACTCGGATCCTCTGCATTACAGGGAGAGCAGAGGCCTAGCAGCTGATGATTTGGATTTCCCCGAAATTTATTCAGACCACAATGATAATTACAGAAAATGTGAACAGCCCATCATCCATCTCAACAGCAGTCCCCTGCATCACACGGATGTGGACCTCCTGCCTGACAACGCTTACAACAAACACTACAGTGTGAAGGACAAGGACCTCAGCCCACATGAAAGCAATGATCGCTTCAAACAAACACACTGCCGGAGCTGTCTGTCAAAGGTGCCAAATTACTCTACAGGCCCCTATGCACCCATGCGCTCGCCCTACAACCGTTGCGAGGCCTGCCTGCATACGGCCAACCTGTACGATATCAGCGAAGACCAGATGCTGCATGAGGCAATGATCAGCCCTAGCATGCCCCACGACGACACCTTCGGCCACTACTGGCCGCAGACGGATGGGCCGCACGTGCAGAAGAGGAATCGTCTGCGGCTCAGTCGCCAGCATTCCTTCGACAACATCATGCTGGAGAAGCCCAAGGAGGTAGACTTGAACAGGCCGGCACGCAGCGTTAGCCTCAAGGAGAAGGACCGCTTTCTGGAGGACAGCCCGTACGCCAACTTGTTCAACTTCAAGTCCGACAAACTGTTCGGGAGCAGGTCCATGTTGTTCAACCACAACCTGGAGGAGAGCAAGCGCAGCAAGTCCCTTTACCCCGACCACACGACGGACAACCCGTTCTTGCAGGCCATACGGGATGACGCGCGCCTGGTCCATGGCAGAAGCTCCTCAGACATTTACAAACAATTGGCGCCCATCAAATCGAGGAACGAGAACAATCTGAGGTCCTCCATCAAGTCCACCACCTCATACTGTTCCAGGGATGGTCGAATATCCAATGACATGTACATTTCAGAGCATGCAATGCCTTACATAGCCAACAAGCCCAGTGCATACTCAGCTCCTCGGGTCCTCACTTCTTCTCAGTTCAGCAATAGACGAGTGTATAAGAAAATACCTAGTCTTGAGTCAGACGTTTAATGCTCTTTGTGTAGTCAAGGTATTTATTCACTTTAGGATGCCATAGTCAACCACATCATTAATGAAAAAGAAAAAGAAACAAAAATAAGTACTTGCAAGTACTCTCTCTTTTTGCAGATATCACTCTTTCATGTATCAGCAAGTCATCTCAGATAGCGCTTGCCAAAGGTTTTTGGGCATTTGTTTAGTCACCCTTTTCGGGGAAGCGAATATTTCCTGGGCTAATCACGGACAGCCAGCTAGACAGGTGAGTTAACTGGTGAAGCTGGATGGGGTCCCGAGCATTCTCAACCCCAGCAAATGCCGAGACAGATGGACCAGCCTGTATTCTGAGGTCGCTGGTGTATCAGGTATATCCCCACTCTGCACTGGCCCTCTTCACAGAAAAGAGGCTAATGAGAGCTTACCTGAATCAGCCCGACTGGATTTAATGCTTTAGGAGTTGTTGAAATAAACCCAAGGCAAGCGAGGGTGTTTTGTTCATGGCACTCAAAGCAATGAAAGCATAGCATTGTTGCTTTTATTCTCTATTACTATAGATTTTTGGGATTGTGGCATTCTAATCCCTACTTAGACCTTTAGAATTTTAGCCTATGTGGTTGCACAATAATCATTAGTTATCCTCCCATCTCTGCTTTTCGAAGCGTATTTCTCGAATACCGTCAGGAATAGATTAATTTTGCACGTACTGCTTTATTATTTTTTTTTCCGTTCTGGTTTCATTTTGTTATTAGAGACTCATATACTTACCTGAAAGTCAATGCGCCTTGACAGATTAAAGGTGGCTGAAGGCTCGACCTGTACTAAACAAGCCAGTTTGACCTCGGTTTCGTAGCATCGCAAAACCAAGATGCGAGCCGGTGACCATCTTCTTGGGAATGTTTCGTTGTTTCTCCAACCAAAACAGGGTACTGACAGTTTGTACGTGTGTGGTGGACAACTTTGGGTCTAACGTGTCTCGCTTTGATTTAGTTTGCATACACTGTGAAACCAAATCTGAGCATTTCTTTCAGAAAGACATTTACTTTGGCGGGGCGGCGGGTTCTTGCCATGTCCTCGCCATTCGTGCATTTCAAAAGCGCTCTGCATGCTAAACCTTGGGTAAGCTCAAAGTCCGAACTCGCGCGGCTGAAACAGGAGACCGCCAGGCCTAAACCTTTGTTCCACCCGTTCAAGGTGAATTCGACCACACATCCCAAAAATAAATAAATAAATACAGTTTCAGGATAGTTCTGTTGTGCAGCACCTGGAGACAAGTTTGTGCTTGCGTATTGCGTTTACTGTTTACTGCGTCTACGGCAGTTGTTTACTTGTCCAAGGTCCTCCAGCACAGTCACTTTCGCTCTCCAAACTCAATTAGACATGAGAGAGCCAGGAGAGGTTCCAGCTCAGTCAGCTGTGGTCCAGTCAAGTGTTCACGTGGTGAAACATTTGTTTGTTCTTATGCGTCCAGAGAGAGCTGAAAGAAAGGGCGAGACCATGCCGATTGGCAAGCATTTGATGCCGAGCCGCTTTCATATCGCGCCCTCCGAAACGAATAGCCGCCATTTCTTTTCAGCTTACCCAACGTTCTTTATTGAAGCCCATTTAGAACGCCTTTGGTATCTCCTGTCTCCTTATCATGAACATGTATATCATATTAAATGCTGCTTGAAGAAGCTAACGTGTAAGCAATATGCACATGTAAAATATCAAGGTCTTGTAATCATGTATGGCATTCATAGACTTTTTTTTTTTTTCAATTTTGATTACTGATTTGTTTTGTTTATTGATTTCACCCCTTATAATAACCCCGAAATGTATTTTTGATTACATGGAAAAATAATACTAGTGGCATGCAACCCAAATGTAACGCTTTATATGCTTTTGTTATGATGTTATGATCACAAACCTCTTTGTAACAGGATGAAAATATAGCGTAAGTGTGGAAAACAAACACGACCATGTTCATTGCCACCCTGCCGTCTCAGAGGAGGAAGAAGAAGATGGGGGGAAAAAATCCTGTTAAACTGGTTAGCCTGCGAAGCCACGGCCACTTTTTCTCCCTCGTTCTGTGCTGTAAGGTGAACCACCTCACTTTTTTCCTCCCACCGGCAGGTGAAACGCATCACCAGCTCCGCCTCCCCGTCTCCCGACCCGTCACCTGTAGCCGCACTCAAACTGTAAAGAAGAAGAAAAAAATGAAGTCTTTCTATCTGAGTCTGCTATCCCTCCAAAGATAACGACCTCTTCTCCGTTTTTTTTCTCCTTTCTTTCTTTATTTGCTGTAAGAATAGAGCTTTTTTAATTCCTCAGATACCGGAGGAACTATTTTGAATATATGACACCTGTAAATCACTTGTAAATTCATATTCAGAAATACGTCATTAAGGAAAACTTATGAACTTATGAAGAGTAAATGATATTTTTTGTGTACATTTCACAGATCTGTATAGTAGCACTCGATTTCTGTAGAGTTAACATAGAGTAGGAAACACACACACATGCGCGCACACACTCACAAAGTTTTACTGTCTGCATCCCAACATCACCTAAAGACATCTCAAAGTTTCCACATGGGCAGAAATTGGTGACATTTTTTTTCTGTTTGTATGTTTGTTTTGTTCTAAGCTTGGAATTTGGGGACGAGGGGATGGGGGCGGCTGAACGAGGGAGTTTCTGTGTTAACAGTGGAAGTACAAAGGGGAGCTTGGTTCAGGGATGCTGATGTGCCAAGTCTCTTTGGTCCTGAGCATGTCTCACACATACAGACACACACACACACACACACACACACACACACACACACACACACACACACACACACACACAT
>JBBPDE010000026.1:441085-464014 GCA_037974605.1 Nannopetersius ansorgii | reverse complement strand
CTTCACACACACCATCATACACACCTTCACACACACCATCATACACACCTTCACACACACCTTCACACACACCATCACACACACACACAATCATACACACCTTCCCACACACCATCACACATCTACACACCTTCACACACACCATTATACATCTACACTCACATCATGCCCAAGTATATCGCATGTTATCCATGTCGCACGTTGTGATTTATTAGAAGATCGCACTGTGTGTAGAATGCTGGGTTCATGTTAAATTTCCACACAGGCCGGTGAAGAATATGGCACTTTTTGCACACTGTCATATTCTGGAATAGGGGAAGGCTTTCCTTTAGCATATATGTACCTAATTGTAAGTAAGGGGCCAAATATAACTAAGAGGCCAAACTCAAACCTCAAAAAGAACCCATTATTTCCCCTCCACCAAATGTTGCTGTTGCCACTATGTATTCTAGAAGCTGCTGTTCTCCTGGTATCAACCAAATCCAGATTCATCCATTAGACTCCTAGCTTGTGAAGCACAATTCATCACTGCAGAGGACACATTTCCACTGCTCCAGCTTCCAGTGGCAAAGAGCTTTTCTCTGCTTCACAAGATGCTTGTCACTGTGCAGAGTGATCCCAGGCTTTTTTTTAGAGTGACACATAAATACAATTTAACTGTTCTTATACCCCAACTTATACCCCAACGGCCACTGGAAACACCTTTTATCTATTATATTCTGTACATTCTCTGGCCTATCTATCTGGCCTTATGTCTATCTACCTGAATTAGGATTTTCTTTTTGTTTTTACACAGATAAAAGGTGAATTAGACTGAAACATCTGAACTCAAGTAATTATGAAGGGTGTCCAATTACTTTTGTCCACATAGTGTATGCATGTATGTAACTGTCTGTGTGTTTAATGAGTGATTTAGCGGATGGCTCACTGCACCAGACTCAATGGAGACATTGGCTTAGACTTTCAGATAATCATCAGCTTGATGTACTGTCCTGTTTGATCATCCTTTTAATTGAATACTTGTTTATCGTGAGACTTCTGACAATGGTGAGGTGTAAAATGCACATAATTGCATGTTATGAAACTATGATGGGTGGCTGTGTGTGTGTATGGACAGGCAACAGAGGTAATATCTGCTATGTTTGGGATATCAGGGAATTCAGTGCATTTTTCAAACCTTTCTGATTTCAACGGTGAGTAAACAAAGTGATTTGGCGTAATTACTTAATTTTGGCGTAATTACTTCAGGTAATTTGACCAGAAGTGAAGCAGTTTACTGTAGAGAAATTTACTGACATATTTCTTTAAATATATATACAGTACACACATTATAGGTCAGTAGTAATTAATGAAAAAGTAGGACATTTTCTTGAATAGTGTTGAAAAGTCTTGAAAAGTTTGTTTGTTACTCAC
Source organism: Nannopetersius ansorgii (assembly GCA_037974605.1). Classification (NCBI taxonomy): domain Eukaryota; kingdom Metazoa; phylum Chordata; class Actinopteri; order Characiformes; family Alestidae; genus Nannopetersius; species Nannopetersius ansorgii. The sequence goes on along the minus strand of JBBPDE010000026.1, from coordinate 462,601 downwards.
ATATTTTCATATTATGTGAGTAACATGCAAATATAGAACATAGCATGTGCTGGTAGTGTATCTCCTTGTTTTTGTGTGTGTAAAAAAATACATTTCAGAGCGAAACCTTCACATCTGGTTACTTCAACACTTTACGTAAAACAGGCTTGTCTGTCCAAAACAGCACATTTTCCATCTGAACTGTTCATTTTAACATTTCAAGAAAAACAGAAAAATCATGCAACATTCAGACAGAAAATTATCTTTCACAGCCAAATACAGAACCTTAAGCAAGAATACCCTGTGGAAACACACACACACAATGTGTATGTCGTTCAAAACAAGGGTTTTCACTGTTGATTATTCCTCTTTATTGAAATTATTTTATATTTAATCATATAAAACAAAAGTCTAAACAGTCCAAACAGTGAATGCATGCACCCCTCTTTGTATGTGTGTGTGTGTGTGTGTGTGTGTGTGTGTGTGTGTGTGTGTGTGTGTGTGTGGTGTTCTTACACACTGTTTACAAGTTATACTTCTCTTTTATATGATAAAATACAGATTAATAATAATAATAGTCATAGTCATAATAATAAGAGCAAGAAAGAAAATTCCACAAGAAATACTGAGAGCCCTGCCGCCTAGAACCACCTTGAAACTCCACAGCAACTGCTTCCTACACCTGAGCAACCATCTAGAAACTCCATAGCAACCACCTAGAAAGTCCATATAAGCCACATCCTGACCTACACCTTAGCAACTGCCTAGAAACTACCTAGCAGCCACCAAGCAACCACCTTGTATACCAAAGCAACCACCTCCTACACCTCAGCACCTGCCTAGAAACTACCTAGCAGCCACCTTCTACACCATAGCATCACCCTAGCAAACAACTTATACAACACAGCAACCACCTAAAAACTCCAGTTCATTGCTAATGAATGAATTGATGCCTCATTTCACTATGGCATTTTTGTCATCTTTGTTGGCAAGCTGCATCTGCACTCTAACTTTTAACTCTATAAGGAGTAAACAGTAAACAGTATGAATATGTACACACACAGTTGTTTACTATTTAGACTTTTCTTTTATATGATAAAACACAAAATATAATAATAATAACAATAATAATAATGACGAGTAAACAGTTTGTAATAATAATGAGTAAACAATAAACAGTGAAGAAGAATAATATAACAACAACAAGTAAAAAGAAAACAGTGTATAATAGTAATGAGTAAACAATCAACGATGTGCAATAATAATAACGAGTTAACAGTTTGTAATAATAATAATGAGTAAACAGTAAGTGAAGGGGCGCGCGCTCCTCTCCCTCTGTGTTTGTGTGCGCGCGCAGCTCCTCGCGGATGTGACATTTCAGAGAGGAGCGCGACCGCCATTTTGAGTTTTGCCTCAAAACTGCACATCAGAGAAAACAGAGAGAGAGACACAGGGGGCAGAGCGAGCAAGCGAGAGAGAGAGTGTGTAAGAGTGAAAGAGGCTGGCTCTGGCCTTGACCGGGCTAAAATAACAGATACACGCCATTATTTTCCTGTGTTTGCCTGAGAGCTTTATTGCGATGCCGCTGCTCGCGGGGCCTGTCCGAGCTGCAGCTCCCCGGCTCTGATCTTCTCGGCTCGGGGCGGTTCGGGTGGTTTGAATGGATAGCTCTTCTCTCCGCTCCCCCTTACCAGAGGGACGCCCGGAGGAGCACACGGACTGGAAACGCTGCAGGGAGTCTTACATCTGAACATTTATTTTTGCGGAGAGTTTTTTTGTCTCGCTCTTACTCGAGCCTCAGTCGGGCTCCTCTGTTTCTCCGCTAGCTTAAAGCTAACCCGTGTTTTCTCAGGAGAAAGCAGAGAACGCGGCCTCCTTTTTTATTTCTGGAGCCCGGAGGCTATCAGAGCACTGCCTGCAGCAGACCCCCTTCCCCGCCACCTCAACCCACCAAAGGCGCCGAGATTGGGCGAATAGCGAGCAAATACGTCCGCGTGTCTCTGCCCGCTCCCCCACCGGCCTCCCTGCCTCCATCCCCGGCTTTGACGGCGGGAAAGACCGAGGTCGTATTCGTGCAGGCCCAGGAGCAGAGGCTCGATTTGAGCACCCCACCTCCGCAACCTCTCGCTTCCCTCCAACACCAGCAGCAGGAGCAGCAGCAGCAACAGCCCTCCCTCCAGACGCCAGACACAGTGGAGAAAGACAAAGACGAGAGACACCATCCGCTCCATCTCCCAACACCAGACCCCGCGACCATGAACCACCATCACACCCAGCAGCAACAGCAGCAGAAAGCCGGCGAGCAACAGCTCAGCGAGCCGGAGGACATGGAGATGGAAGGTACTGCCTCATGCAATCACGTAGATCCGGTGTTATTTTAAAACTGACATTTTTTAGTTTTTTGAGCACTTTTTAAGCTCCATGTAGCCTGCTAGTCCCACTGTTTACCATCGGAGCAGCTTTACTAGCATGTTCTGACCTCATTAGCAATGCTAAGCTAACGCCTGGAAAGAAGAAACGACGTTTCCAAAATGCACCAAGGATAAAACGTACTCAGCCATGGTAGCATAAAGATGGCTTGGTTAAAGCCCATGCTGAGATGTTAATTTAAGTTTGATCTTACAGGTTAATTTGCTGGTCCTCTCCTCGTTATTACCGCATTATATGGCCGTTAGCACTTTTAGCTACACTAACGTGGTGCGGATTGCGAGTGGGAGCATTTTGCTCGGTTATGTAATATCTGGAATGGTTCAAGACCACCCAATTAAACACGTTACTCGCATCTGTGTCTCAAACTTCCCAACGTTGTCGCGTAAATCTGTTTTTTTGTTGTAAGAAACTGTTTGTTTATTAGCAGGCAGGCCTAGTATAGTGGCTGCAAACTAGTAGCCGAACGTTTCAGGATGAAAGCCTGAAAATGAATGAATAAACTAAATTTAGCTGATATCTAAATGTCAAATGTGTTTGTGGTGGGCCTTAATGCAGTTGTGGAACATGCAACAATATCTTGAATTTCGTATTTTAACATTTCTGTACGTTTAGGCGGTCGTATGCTGTGAGGGTTATACCAGGCCAGCTAGTTAGCGTTAAGCTAAAACCCGTTTTAGGACGGACACAGTAGGTAATATTAATATTTACATTGAAACAGTAATAAAACACATTTTGGGTAAGTTAAGAGACTGTCAGGAAGCTTGATTAGAGTAAAATTGTAGATGTGGATGGAGCTTATTTTGCATGGACTACACTAGAATCATGAATTTGTAAAAGCTCAGACTTAACATGACTCATGTGGTTTTATTGTTAAAATTGGGCAAAGTGTGCAAAACCAACTTTGAACCTGCAGTTCAGGGTGTGCTCTAGCCACATAATATTGAACTGCGATGTTTTTCTAACGAAATATTAGTTAAATTGATGATAAACAATTCCGCGATGTGAAATTTGGTGTGGGTTTGGATTGATGAGCCGCATAGGAAGACCTGTGTGTGTGTGTGTGTGTATGTGTGTGTGGGGGGTTTTATTTCAAGATGGTGGACCGCAGCTAGCCCGTGTTGTTGCCAGTGATCCCGCCCGGGTACGACTGCTTGTTTACGGGAACGCGGGGCTCGACTTGCATTTTCAGCAAAGTGGGCTTTTTAAAGGACAGTTAATAAAGTTGTAGAAATGATTAAGGCTTTGTGTGGATGGGGCGAGGGATGATGATAACATTAGCTCACTTGCTAAGGCGAGTCATTGGGACTGTGAGAGGAGGGGGGTGTTAGTGATGAACTGAAATGTGCAAGCACCGTCTACGAGATGGTAGTGCTGCTAGAATTTTTTTTGTTAAAAAAGACTGCGGATTAGTGATGTCGACTCTGTGTGTGAGATGGGGGTTGGGAGGGGTGTTAGCCATAGACGAAAATGTGCAAGCACCATCTACGAGATGGTAGTCCTGCTAAAAAGCAGCCTTTTTGTTGGAAAAGACTACGGCTTAGTGATGAGCCGGTGTGTGTGCGCACATGCTGACGAGCCGGGATTTCTCTGCTTCATTGCTTCATAAGCAGTAGACGTGTGTTTTTTCGCCATGTTTGATGGACTGTAGAGGGTGCTGGGCTTCCAGGCTGCAGACACAGCTGTGGGAGCTCCATACCTGTTTAATGTAGGTAGGATGCATGACTGATGGAGAAAGGCTGTGGGTTTTGTCTTGGCACCCGTGCAGGGGAGGGGGGCGTTGCTGTTGACTGGATGTGTTTTTCGCTGTGTCACTTTCGGCATCCATTCGCTCTTGGCCACTTTCCTCCTGAAGTTTGAGACCTTCCATCCAACCAGACACGCACTGATTCATTGTTGGAATGGTATCATTGTTTAGATAAAATAGGCCAGAATTTCATGACTTCGGATCATCATTAAGGTGTTAAATCCATAGTGTCACTATAAAGTGCTGATAATGCTTGTTATGGATGAGGAGAAGTGAATCTCTCCTGAATATCTGTTCCAAGCTGGCATGCGTTTTATCCACCTGCCCTGCTTTTATCTCCATTTTGCCAGGTCATGACATCTGAAGTGTACAATTAAGCATCTTGTCAGTGAACTGCTGATGTTTCACAGCTTGCCAGTTCTTTGCTGCTTAAGAAACAGAACTATACCATGGGATATTAGCAGATGTAGTATATAATTATTTTTTCTTCAGTCAGGCTGTGTTTGTGTAGTATTGGCAAGCTGTGATTTACCCAATGAATGTAAAATAAGTCTAGAATCTAAGCAGTTTTCCTTAAGTTTATTTAAATTCAGTCATTTGAATATCATACATGTTTAGTATATAGAATTACATGTTTTTGCCTTCTTATCATGGTTTTCACAGCTGGGGACACAGATGATCCCCCAAGAATCCCTCCAAACCCTGTCATCAATGGGAATGTGGCAATGGCAGACGGACACAACAACACAGAGGAAGATATGGAGGATGGTAAGGAAAATGTTGGTAACAAGGTCTTTGGAAAGCAATTAAAACTACTTAGCTTCAAGTCATGTAGTTGTCTGGAACAAGGTGGGAACAGCAGAATGAGTTGCCCTGTACAGTAAGTAGTCATTTCAGAGAGAGGCGTTGATATCACAGTGTGTTTTTTGTAAACAGATACAAGTTGGCGTTCAGAAGCCACCTTCCGCTTTGTGGTGGAGCGTTTCAGCAGGCTGAGTGAGTCGGTACTCAGCCCCTCATGTTTCGTGAGGAACCTCCCTTGGAAGATCATGGTGATGCCCCGCTTCTACCCAGACAGACCTCACCAGAAGAGCGTGGGCTTCTTCCTGCAATGCAATGCCGAGTCAGATTCTACGTAAGCAATCACTGTCCTGTGAGGATTTGTCTTAATTGTAATTGATGGTACTGCTCAGCTGTCATGAAGACACTATACTTTTTGAAGTTCTCTGTATTGCTGGGACCTTTTCTGCTTTCCTGCAGCTATACTTTTCCTTTTTAGCATAACTTATACTGACATTTAAAATTATTTCTTCTACCTGTTTTTACTTATCTTTTTAAAGATGGTCTTCTGTGGCCACTTTGAGATTTGTTTTAAATGTAAAGTGCATTACAAATAAAACGTATTATTATTACTATTACTTTTCTGCGCTTGTACAGAGCTCATAGATCATGTACTGTGTAATGTAGTCACTCTGGTCACGGATGTGTGTTTAGCCTATGCTGAGAGCTCACAGATCTGTAACTGCTGCCCTAATTGGTCTGTTTCTGCGGTTTCTTAGGTCATGGTCATGTCACGCTCAAGCCATGCTGAAAATCATAAACTACAAAGATGACGAGAAGTCCTTCAGCCGTAAAATCAGTCACCTGTTCTTCCACAAAGAAAATGACTGGGGTTTCTCCAACTTCATGTCATGGAGTGTAAGTTTTCACAAAGGCCTTTGTTCATATTAGGACTGGGCCAAAATACTTGATTAGTTTTTGTGCACGCCCATGCTTATGCGTTTGATTTTTATTTTTAGGATGTGACTGACCCAGAGAGAGGTTTTGTAGAGGACGATAAGGTCACGTTTGAAGTTTATGTCCAGGCTGATGCTCCACATGGAGTGGCGTAAGTGAACTCTAATGTTGTCGTCATTTGAGTGTAAAATGTTAATTTGAGTTGTTTTTAGTTTTTAACACCACAATTAATTTTTACAGAACAATGTTGTACCTTTGATTTTCAGATGGGATTCCAAGAAGCATACTGGTTATGTAGGTCTGAAGAACCAGGGAGCCACATGCTACATGAACAGCCTACTACAAACACTCTTCTTCACCAACCAGCTCCGGCGGGTAAGAATGGCGCTTTGTGTGAGGGCTGGCGGATGAATTTTGTGGGCTTGCTCAAGCCTTGTGAAATGGTCAGTGGCTTGTTTCTGTTCATCATGTTTTTTGTGCTTTGCCTCTCTGTAGGCGGTTTACATGATGCCCACTGAGGGTGATGACTCCTCCAAAAGTGTTCCTCTCGCTCTGCAGAGGGTCTTCTATGAACTCCAACACAGTGATAAGCCGGTTGGGACAAAGAAGCTCACAAAGTCTTTTGGGTAGGAGACTGTGTAGAATTTTATGTTTCAAATATAATTAATTGTTGTTTTAAGCACCGTGTAAACAATATTAAATGTTCAACTGGATCAGTATTTAACATTTCATACAATACCACCTTTCCTTCATCTGTTTATTTCTAATACACATTTGATATCATTTCAGCCCTGTTGAATTCAGTGTACCACTCACTCCCTTATTCATATGGTTAATTTACTGAAACTGTTTAGTCCTGCCCATTCATATGCCTTGTTAATAATGAAATTTTAATTGGGTTTAAATTCCCTACTTCTCTAATTTAAATAAATATTTAATCTAATGTCTTGTTAAATTATCACATGGAGCACCCACTCCCCAACCACTACAGTTAATATATGGAAGCTGTCTATACAGTTAACTTCCCTGCATGTTTTGAATTAATTGTGTTCATGTTGTGAGAAGCAGCTCTTACACATGTTTACCCATTGAAACTGCAGCAGTTATTTCACACTTAAGTTATAAGGAGTATTTTCTATTTGAATGACCCACAGCACAGGTGGGCCTTTTAGAACAGACATCATTTGGTACTTATTTAAGTTTTAAAGGTACAGTAACTAACGGCTCACTGAGATTGGAAAGTTGTCATAACAAACGTTATAAATTAAAATCCCTGTGATGGACAGGTCACCTGTCCAGGGTGTTTATCGGGTTTTCACCCTGTGATCACTAGGGTAGGCTCCAGCACCGACTGCAACCCTTCTTTAAGAGAAGCGGTTCAGATATAGGGTGGCATTGTAAATTGACCTTGGGTAAAAATAAACATGTAGCAAATGGGGTCTTTCATGATGTATTCATCCATTGGGGTAGGGGGCACAACGTGCCCTAAACTGTCCATATATTCTTCCATATGATGCTTTTATCTATTGCATATGTTCATACACAAAGTTTCTGCTGTTTGTAAGAATTGCATATTATGTTTTCTTAGGTGGGAGACTTTGGATAGTTTCATGCAGCACGATGTACAGGAACTATGCAGAGTGGTGAGTTGTATGGTTGTGGCTTCTTGGGCCCTTCCCATCCGAGATTCAAACTTGTTTACTCTGGCTTATAATGTCAGTTAATGTCAATAAGAGCCTAAATGTGCTTTGCTTGCCTCTATTCCAGCTTTTGGACAACGTTGAGAACAAGATGAAAGGAACTTGTGTTGAAGGCACGATCCCAAAGCTCTTCAGAGGAAAGATGGTGGTGAGTTGGCTGAGTCTTGTGGGCTTTTTCCTTTTCTGCTTGTGATTTATTTGGTTGGACTAATAAGTAAGCACCCCTGCTGTTTCTTTTGTAGTCCTACATCCAGTGTAAGCATGTGGATTATAGGTCTGAGCGAATAGAGGATTACTATGATATCCAGCTCAGCATAAAAGGAAAGAAAAACAGTGAGTACTCCATTCTTTTTAATTTTTACTATGGGTCTGTTTGTTCTTTGATTTAGTGAAGCAAACACTAAGTTGGGTAATAGCCTGACACTGATCTCCAAGTGTTAATTATTTGACTGGTTTGATGTTTGATTTACTTTCTTACTATTTGTCGTTGTGCCATGTTGAAAAATGATCATTTATTACATTGCTGGATCAGGACTGAATATATAAAATGTGTTATGTTTATGTTGAGAGAATTTGCTTGATCTGAAGCAATTTGAACTGCATTTGATGTATGAGGTGTGAACTTTTTTTGGTATACTTAAATGCCCTGTTCTCTCTTCCTGCAGTCTTTGAGTCTTTCAAAGATTACGTGGCTGTGGAGCAGCTGGATGGGGATAACAAGTATGATGCGGGGGAGCATGGCCTACAGGTGCAAATCTCCTCACTCTCCTCACACTCTGACTCACCAGAGCAGTGTGTATATACACACACACACACACACACACACACACACAGACTAGGGGTGTAATGGCACATGCATTTTGCTGTATTTGTCTATGGTGTTTCAATGCAGAAGTAGTAAATTTATTTTTAGTTCCTATTTTCCCCACATACAGTCTTAATTGCCTCACAGGAAAGCAGAATAATTTGCACTGGACCAGAGGTGGTGGTTTCTGTACCTTCAGTTCAGAATTATATTATATTCCTGTATATAGATGAAGCTATAGCAATTTCTAATGATGTCCACCTTTGGCACCTCAGTTTAATAAAGTGTAGTATAGAAACCAGCCCTTAATGTAAGCAATTTGCCAGCTAGTGTAACATGAATTGCTTACAAAATCAAAATCTGGATTCTGGTCTGGAATATAAGACCTCTATTATATTGTAAGTCTGATTTCAGTTAATATAAAGCATTTTTCATGACACATTGGAAAACATTGTACTATATCAGGTACTACTGGTTCTTTTGTAGCATAAAATTTCAGCCGTATTCATTAAATGTCTCTCAGTTCCTGTTGGGGGGCTGTGGAGGGCACTCAAAACACACTTGAAACTAATGAAACCACTGTCTTGCCAGAGTCCTAACGGAGCCCAATTGTTCTGTCTTCCAGGAAGCTGAGAAAGGGGTAAAGTTTCTGACTTTCCCTCCAATCCTGCATCTACAGCTTATGAGGTTCATGTACGATCCGCAGACTGACCAAAACATTAAGATAAATGACAGGTAAGCATTTCCACACTATCAGTGCTGTGAAAAAAAACCAACGATGCATTAATTCTATTGACAGAAATTCATTGTTTGTGAAAGACCAAAGAGTAATGCTTTTGTATCAAACGAACAATTGCTTCATGATTAAACCAGATTCAAACAAGCAATTAGTAACCTAATGGGCTAATGCTTCTATACAAGGGCAGTACCTTCAGTATGAGTTTATTTCCCATATGAGATGGTAGTGAAGATAGATGGAGAGAGCAAGGTGAACTTGTGAATGACTCATCTAAGTGATGTGCTTGTTGACCAGGTGTTTCCTCTATGAACCTTAGTCTCAGTCTTACAGCCACTATTTCCACTCATCTGCCTTATAAATGCACACATGTTCCTATAATGATCCTGGGCATAAGTACTGGAGTCTATTTTGATGCTTGGTGCTCTCTCCTCAGATTTGAGTTTCCTGAGCAACTACCACTGGATGAGTTCCTGCAGAAACCTGATGTGAAGGACCCAGCCAACTACATCCTGCATGCTGTGTTGGTGCACAGCGGAGACAACCATGGGGGCCACTATGTCGTCTATCTCAACCCCAAAGGAGACGGCAAAGTGAGTGTCACGGAGCCAATAGTGAGAACCATTTTCCTTATTTTGGGGGTCCCCGTCCTTATAGATAGTGCATGCTGGAGAATAAATAATTTTCCTTTTTATATTGTTACTGTGGTATTTGTTTTGCTCTGCTTTAAATACTTTAGGGCTGGCACAATTCATATTAATTGAGATCTGCAATGGTTTTATGTTAAAATATCTGAGTTGATGAATGGATATCCGTTTTGCCTGTGGGAACACATTTTAATAAACAAACACAGTAACCCATGTGCACTGTTGCATACAGGCTAAATGTAGCTGCTAATAGAGACATACCATTGAAAACATGCTCCTTCAGATGAGCCAACAAATACAATGGAAGATGCTACACATCTACACAGTTTGACCTCAATTTGTTGCTGTTACACTCAGAATAATAAAATGCCTTTTTGCAGTTTTTGCCAAAGGCTTTGATTTGATTAAGGCTAGAGCAGTTACCCTTCTGGACTACATCCTCAAAATGCCATCCTTGGTTAACATGCTCCCGTCATGTTAATGCACAATAAAAAAAAATACATTATTTGTTAGTGTTTCAATGTATGTGATCTAGTAATAAAGGTGAACTGAACAATCACAACCTTTCATGAATTCTATTTTAGTTTACATTTACATTGGTGGCATTTAACAGATGCTTTTATCCAAAGCGACTTCCATTGCTCTCCCTGGAGCAACTTAGGGTTAGTGGTTTACTCAGGGTTCCAGTGGTGGTATGCTGAAGGTGGGATTTGAACTGGAGGCAAGTATCCTACCCACTAAGCTACCTCCTTCAAAAAATAAGGTCTTTGTGGCAAAAATGCATGTGAGCATTTCTGTATCAGACACTTCATCTCATTTTTATGATTTTTTTAATCTACAAAGCAAATTATACAAATTGAAGTAAAATGTACCAATCAAGCAACTGTGCCGGCCCTAAACTGTTAAAACTGTTATTTTAAACTGTTCATTGTGAACTAGAGATTTAGTGAGTGCATGCATATTACATTTAGATCGGAGATTTTCGACTTCTGTTTTAATTTTGTTTCACCCCTTTTCTTCAGTGGTGCAAGTTTGATGACGACGTTGTTTCTCGATGCACTAAAGAGGAGGCCATTGAACATAACTACGGTGGCCATGATGACGACCTCTCTGTACGCCACTGCACCAACGCATACATGCTGGTGTACATCCGAGAGTCTAAGCTGAGTGAGTGTCTCATCTCTACTGTTTCTTTAAAGCCGCAGAGCACCGGCTGCTTGTGTGCTGTGGAGTGTGAAGCGTAAATCACTCTGGAGCAGCTGCTCATCAGCACTAAGCAGACATTGTTACACAGCCTGTTGAAACAAACAACCTGAGTGAATGTAAAGAGACGGATCTGCCTAAATAGTAGAGATTTGGTGTTTGGATCATTTATAAAGGTTATGCGAGTGACGTCAGAGTGGGTGCAGAGATCACTGCCTGTTACACCCACTGAGTTTCAGTCTTGGTGTTCAGCACATATTCTGCAAAAATACATCTAAAATGGGAAAGAGGCGAGGTCCGACTGTACAGATTCAACAAGGAATCGGAACTTCCTTCAGTGGGGGAGATAGAAACCAGGAGTATAATAAGCACTGGTCTTCTTAAAAAGGTAGCTGGAGACGGTGAATCCTAACAACTTAGCAAAGAATGCAAGTGAAAGTGTCCAGGAATATTGACTTTTATTGTGTCTCTCTATGGTGTTGAAATCAGATGCAGATAAAAGTCCAGACTTAATTTCTGTTCACATGGCAATGGACCACTGATTCTTTAAGGTGGAAGGGCAAGTCCAACTGCTTTTAGTTTAATCAGATGATCATTTGTTTTTCTCCTGGTTCTCTCCTACTAAAGAACTTTTTACCTGATACTAATGTATCTCATCTTACATTTGCAGTGACAGAAATTACATTGATATGCATGGGAACTACTAGGACCCCTGATATATTTTACTGACCTGTAGTAAATTGAATTGTGATTTATTGGGTTTTTACTGAAAATGTATTCCTGCAAGAGAAAAGTGATCTCATTTGAAGAGCGCTGCAGCTCAACCAAAAGAAACGACTTGGGTTTTTTTTGCCTAAAATTAGCTTAAAATAGAAAATTTAAATATTAATAATGAAACAAACTTTTAAACTTGCTTCTGGCCATAATTATTTAAATAGTTCATGGTTGGTATAATATGACACGTATTAAAAGTTAATGCCTACATATTGTGGAATTGGTATAATGCTGGTGTGTGGTGGTGTAATAGTGCACATAAAAACTTTGGTGATTGTAGGTGAGGTGCTGCAGCCAGTCACAGACATGGACATCCCTCAGCAGCTGGTGGAGCGGCTCCAGGAGGAGAAGAGGGTCGAGGCTCAAAAACGGAAGGAGCGCCAGGAGGCTCACCTCTACATGCAAGTACAGGTGAGGAGCTGCTTTGTTTCCCTCTTTCACACCAAGGCTGACATGAATACAGTACTGTACAAAAGTCTTAGGCTCCTGTGAAATTCAGTATTTGAGGTGAGCAGTGAGTGTTTTCCCCACAGTAGGATTACTAAATATTGGGCATGTCATGATACTGAAATTTCAAACTCGATACCAATACTAAGGATGACACCCGATACTATTTTCGATACTACAGGGGGAGAAAAAGAAACACAGGAACTTTTTAATTTAACCTAGTCAATATAGTATGAGTATAGTAGATAGTAAAATAGACTATCAAAATTTTCTTAGTCAAAACTATTTCACATTTCAAACAAGGTTCTTATTATATTATCATTACCTTATAGACTCAAGAATACTGTACATCCATCCCAGACACAGAATTTGACATGTATTTTGCCAACCAAACATGTAGTACACGCACATTAGAAGTACACGCACAGAAATTTAAATGAAATATCACTATAAAGAGCAAATAAAATGAAAGTGTGTCTATTGCCCTAAAACCCACATTTGTGTATATTTAATATTCCTGAGCAAATATAGTCTACACAACCAAATCAGAACAATTTAGGATCAGCTTTTTTGCATGGATATGGGAAAGGCTGCTTATCAAAATGCTGTGATATGTCCCTGGCACTATATTGGCAATTCGTTTCAATGCTTTTGGACACTCTAGCGCCGTTCACCACTAAGGTCAAGCGTCTCAATCCTTTTTCCTTTTTATTTTATCCTCTCCCTATCATACAGGACTACTCATCTCATTTTAGTCACCGAAAATGAAGACACATTTTAGCACAGTTTCTATTTTGTAAACCACATTTAGTCTTGTTCTTATTTTACATGACCAGTGCTTATTTTTGTCACGTGGCAACGATATTTAGCTGTAATTTTCGTTGAGAACGCAACACTAGCTGAGGATCCGTGGAAAAGCGCTTGGTTGTTACCCGGCTGAGTTACAGGGCTTTTGCACAACAGCTGATACTATAGACCCGAGCCCGTGTTCTCCTCACCAGCTCACTAAATGTGAACTACTTTTTGCAAACAAAATGCATTTTACTGTTTCATTTCTTGTTGGAATTAATTCTAAGGTTATCTTTGCTAGCAGAAAGACACTATCACATGCTGAGAAACATGCTTTTAAACAATTTGCAGTGGTGTGTAAGGCTTTTGTTCTGTATGATATTGGCCTTTGCAGTATTGGTGTTAGTTAAAGGCTGTAACAGGCAATCCAATCAGTGCTTTCTGCTTGAAATGACTTTCTGTGGGTTCTTTCAGCTGTCATTTTCCATGATATCCTTGGCTTTATCTAAGTTGTTTTGAAAGACACCCACAACACATGGTTTAATTCTGCTGTGTTTTGATGATTTAAGATGGTGACAGAGGACCAGTTCTGTGGGCACCAGGGGAACGACATGTACGATGAAGAAAAAGTGAAGTACACAGTGTTCAAAGTTCTGAAGAGCTCAACTCTCGCTGAGTTTGTGCAGAACCTCTCACAGACCATGGTATGTTTCTCAGCTGGACTCACTATGATCCTCCACTGCATGGCCACGCATTTAAGTAATCAGGAGTTTTAGAAACCTACTGGAATATCACACTTTCGACAAAACGGTCCACACTAACCATAGTGGTCTCTTTAAAATATGCGACTGCTGAGGTAATTTAAAGAGCTGGACTGTTATTTTAAAAAAAAAAAAGAATTACTAAGAAATTGTTTTATCTCAATTTTCACTGTTACACACTTCTAGTTAAGATGTGTTGAACATTATATTGATTTTCTGCAGGGTTTCCCACAGGACCAGATGCGTCTGTGGCCCATGCAGGCCAGGAGCAACGGCACCAAGCGGCCGGCCATGCTGGATTACGAAGCTGACTGCAACAAGTCTGTAAGTGACCTGCAAGTTATTAAAATAATAATATAAATAAAAATCGTGAACTCTTGACAAACCGTACTTTGCTCTTGTTAGATGATTGACTTGAGCGACAACGAGAATCCGTGGACAATATTTTTGGAAACGGTAGATCCAGAAATGGCTGCCAGTGGTGCAACATTACCCAAGTTCGACAAAGACCGTGAGTATTGCTCCCACTCTGTAGTCCCTGAGCTAAACCCAAATATTTTCCCTCAGAAGTACATAAGAGTGAAGTTGTGCTGCTTTGATGTGCTTCGTAGTGCTGTGATTAGATATTTCCAGATGAAAACTGTATCTGTCTTCCTTTCGTTTACAGACGATGTCATGTTGTTCTTGAAGATGTATGACCCCAAAACCAGAAGCTTAAATTATTGTGGACATATCTACACACCTATATCCTGTAAAATACGTAAGTAACTTTAAATCACCAGTGAGGGCAGTTGTTGTGTCAATATGGAAAACTAAACAGCTTCCTTTTTCTTGTTCGCAGGAGACTTGCTGCCTGTCATGTGTGAAAGAGCAGGGTTTCAGCAGGGAACTAGTCTTATCCTCTATGAGGCAAGTGGTTTTTTTTATTATTTATTTCTAACTTTTAGTCTTGTTAAAGTGTCTATTCATGTCTCACATCTTTCAATTTGTACATTGTAGGAAGTTAAACCGAATTTAACAGAGCGGATACAGGACTATGACGTCTCCCTGGACAAAGCTTTGGATGAGCTAATGGATGGAGACATAATTGTGTTCCAGAAGTAAGTGTTTCTCCACTGTACCTTCAGTCTTTCTCTTTTATTCAAGGGTGGGAAATGATTCCTGTTGTCGATTTGTTACTAGGGATGACCCTGAAAACGATGCCAGTGAGCTGCCAACTGCGAAGGACTACTTCAGAGACCTGTACCACCGTGTGGACGTCATCTTCTGTGACAAAACCATCCACAACGACCCAGGCTTTGTTGTGACACTGTCAAACAGAATGAACTACTTCCAAGTAGGTTTTTAAGTATTAATCTGTGTGTGTGCATGAATACATGATCTGTGTGTCTCATGTAGGGTCACTTATTATGGAATTTCTGTAATTTCTAGGTGGCGAAGACTGTTGCACAGAGGTTAAACACTGACCCCATGCTCTTGCAGTTCTTCAAGTCCCAAGGGTATGTGTGCTGGCTTCTTTTCCGCAGTCTTTAGGGAAACACTAATTCGATGTATGTAAAAGTATAGAAATATATAAGCTAAATGAATGCACTCACCCAGACTGGTGCTTCAGATGCATGCATGTACAATAACCCCCTGCTTTTCACGGGGTTGCGTTCCAAGATTTAAAGTGTTTGTCATATGTACAGAAGTAATTGCATTTCTCTGTGCAGTGATATTCGATCTTTGCTGTCTCCACAAAAATGCAGAATTAGATTAGGAGTTAATCAATAAAAATTAAAATAATATAAAAATGGAACAAAAGGAAAAAAAAATGTTAAGTGAAGACTCGCGTGTGATGTGCAGGTAAATATCAACTGTGCATTTGCAATGAAAGTGTGCTAAGGACAGAGAATTACAGAATGAGGTAGATTAATGTGCAAAGGAGCTTAGTGTGCAAAGTGACCTAATGTGCAAAATTACAGTTGAGGTTGGTCAGCTTTTTAGGAGTCTAAAGGCAGTGAGGAAGGAGTTGTCGAGTCGGGAGGTTCTAGATTTCACACTTCTGAAACTTCGTCCCGAGGGCAGGAGTGTGAACAGTCTGTGCTGGGGGTGTGTGGGGTCTTTGAGGATGGTGCGAGCCCTCCTCTAGACTCTGTGGTGGTAGATGCTCTGCAGAGAGGGCAGGGGAGTCCTGATGATGATCTCTGTAGTTATTACTCTCTCCAGGTGTTTGCAGTCCATAGCAGTAGTGCTGCTGTACCATGTAGTGATGCAGCTGGTCAATGTGCTTTGCACAATGCAGCTGTTGAAGCTGCTGAGGATCTTGGCTGACAAACCAAACTTCCTCAGTCTCCTCAGGAAGTACAGCTGCTTTTGGGCCTTCTTGACCAGCTGTGTGGTGTTCAGTGTCCACGTGAGGTCCTCACTGATGTGGACGCCCAGGTGCTTAAAGCTGCTCACCCTCTCCACTTCAAGCTCCCGGATAAACAGTGGCTGGTTCAGCCTCCTTTTTCACGTTTCCACTATCATCTCCTTTGTCTTGTCAGTGTTGAGGGTTAGGTTGTTGTCCTCACACCATGACAGCAGACCGGCCACCTCTCTCCTGTAAGCCGCTTCGTCCCCTCCAGTGATGTGAACAGGATGTAGAGCATGGGGCTGAGAACACAACTCTGTGGGATGCCAGTGTTTGTGGTGATGCTGACTGAAGTCCCCAATCCTGACAGAATGGGGCCTGCCAGTCAAAAAGTCCAGAAGCCAATCACAGAGGGTGGGGTGCAGGCCGAGTTTGGTCAGTTTTTTGGGGATGACAGTGTTGAAGGCAGAGCTGTTATCAACAAAGAGTACCCCGATGCAAGAGTCTTTGTTTTCCAGGTGGGAGAGGAAATAGTAAAGGGCAGCAGCGATGGCATCTGATGTGGACCTGTTTGGCTGGTAGGCATACAGCAGGGGGTCCAGAGTGTCTGGGATGTTGCTCTGGATGTAGGCCAGCACCACACTCTCAAAAAACTTTGAAATGAGTGCAGCTGGTCTGTAGTCGTTTGGCAGGTGGCTGGGCTTTTCTTGGGGAGGGAGATAATGGTTGTGGTTTTGAAGCATGAGGGAACGGTGCTCTGGCTGAGAGAAAGGCTGAAGATGGAGGTGAGAACATCATCCAGCTCGTTAGCACATCAGGGCTCCAGACAAAATAAAAACCGTAGGAGCCATTGACTCCTAAACAAACAGTACTTGGGAGCCAAAATCTGTCAAATGTAAATTTAAAAAATATAGTGTCATGGTACATTTTTCTCCAGTCTTACCTCATGTAAAGAGCATTAAAACAAGAAATCACCACATGGACTAAATTTCTGCCAAAGTAAAAGAGGGTAAGGCTTGTTGTGAATATATTTGGCAATTTTAACGTCCAATTTTATAAACCTTAAGCTAAGACAGGCTAAGCTAGCAAAGCTATGCATTCCTGAAAACAACGTTTTGGCTAAACATAAGCACTATAATACGGGATTTTATAATGGCCAGATATGATGAAATAAATTGTGATGTGTGCCGTGCTAGTTTGCTAACACATGCTGAACTGGCATCATATGGTTTAAGCTACCACTTGCTGTCGAAACACAGTGGAGGCTTAATGATTCCTTCTGAGGAAACTGTCAAGGTGCTCAAAGTAGCGGAGCTTGTTATCCGACAGTCAACATCAGGGCAAGCAGTCAGTCAAATTTGGGCCGACGCACAAACCCGTCAGCGCGGCCCCCTCTGAAATAACAGTGAAATTCTGGGCGCAGCAGCCAGTCAGCATCAAGGAAAAATAAATTACGTGCTCCGATTGGATACATTCAAACCTTAGCAAACCAGCGCGAGGAGGCGTGGCGGCCGAGGCCCGGACGTCACAACAGCAAAAAACAAATGATGAGGATATCTGCCTTTTCCGCACATGTGCGTGGGGTTCTGTGAAAAATTATTAGTTTTTTTTTCTCAGAAAAAATCTGCGTGAGACTGAAATCGCGACTGCTGCTCCGCGTATAAGTGAGGGGTTGCTGTACTTGGTAACCTGACTGACCATAATAAAAATGAATTGCTCAGTTGTGTGATAAAAGTAAATGCCGGCTGATTCTGATCCTGCCAATCCCAGTCGTTTCCCTGGTTTATAACAGCATATTTTTCTCATACCTGTTCTCAATCTGCAGGTACAGAGATGGCCCAGGCAACCCACTCAGGCACAACTATGAAGGCACTCTCAGAGACCTGCTGCAGTTCTTCAAGCCCCGGCAGCCCAAGAAGCTCTACTACCAGCAGGTAGGAGGACTCAGCTGCAGCTGACAGTGGTCTGAAAGTAATGTAGTATTGCAGAGGCTTGTTTGTTTTTCAAACCCCTCAGAATTTGCATCTTGTGCACAACATAATTGTAGACAGAAGGATGATCTTTTACGCTTTAACATCATAGTAAATGGGGCCTCTGTATACGGTGACATCCGTAAAATTGTGCTCTGAGCTCTCTTTACGGGAACCTGAGCCTTTCTGTGTAGCTTTAGCTTCAGTCCTCTGATTTATTTATGTCTCTGCTCACTTCTCAGCTCAAGATGAAGATCACAGACTTTGAGAACCGGAGGAGTTTCAAGTCCATATGGCTCAATAGTCAGTTTCGGGAGGAGGTAAATAATAATTCTGCGTATTAGGGATTTGTGCAGCCTAGCATCGTCAGTAAAGTTGTTGCTCAGAATTGACTTTCTTTCTCTTTTTTTTTCCATGTTTTTGAGGGTTTTTTTTTTGTTTTTTTTTGTTAAGAATATTTTATTTGCCAAAGTTCAACCATGGGTGTCCCTCTGTTTTTGCGAACTGCAGCACAGAACGGTTATTTCCCTGCAAATGCCCGATTCAAGTATTACATCAGGTGTTTAAGCTGCTGAATGGTTTCAGGCATCTGGTTGAGACAAACCTTAGTTAAGCATTATTAACTCTTATTAAACTTTTGTGTAGCTTCTGAATTCTTTAAATTGTATTTCCCAAACCAGGAGATCACACTGTACCCAGACAAGCACGGCTGTGTTCGAGACCTTCTGGAAGAATGTAAAAAAGCTGTGGAGCTCTCTGACAAAGGCTCAGAGAAGCTAAGGTTGGTCCATTCTACTTAAGCTGCTAGTTTCTTTGTTTGTCTGTCTTCCACTTGTGATCTCAAACTACTCCTAGCTTAGATATTTGTGTATAAATATGAAGGGGGGAGGGTAAACCTGCTTAGTCTTCTTAAAGGCTAAATGCATTTGCAGGATACGGTTTAATATGTTTTACCAAGCCCTTGATGCTGTTACCACTTTTTAAACTGTTTATTGTGCTACATTTTCAGATCTGTACTAAAGCATTCTCTCTACCCCCCAGGCTGTTAGAAATTGTAAGCTACAAAATTATTGGGGTTCACCAAGAGGACGAGTTGCTAGAATGTTTATCTCCTGCAGCCAGTCGAACATTCAGAATAGAGGTAAGAGCATCTTTGTGAAGCCCCTCATTGTAAACAAATAAAGCATTTTACCCTGTAAGATGTTCAGTAAATGTTTAAGTCTGCTTTTTTTTTGTATCTTGCGGCATTGAGTAATCTTTTCCTTTTATGTGTTAGGAAATCCCTCTTGACCAGGTCGACCTGGATAAGGAAAATGAGATGCTGATTCCAGTTGCACATTTCCACAAAGAGGTCTTTGGAACGTTTGGTATCCCGTTCTTGCTGAAGATCCGTCAGGTGTGTGAGGGATGTGTGTGTGTGTGTGTGTGTGTGTGTGTGTGTGTGTGTGTGTGTGTGTGTATGCATGCATGTCCGTATACGTTCATAAGGGTCTGTAGATTTTTTCTTATGCATTAAGAATATTGCTCTGTTGCTTTGGCGTGACAGGCGGAGCCCTTCAGAGAGGTAATGAGGAGGATCCAGAGCATGCTGGACATCCAGGAGAAAGAGTTTGAGAAGGTATGTAGAGCCCTAAACATGCCAGTATTGAACTTGGGAATTGTGTGTGTATATAAATTAGTCTTTAGGCTATTATTCCTCTCCTTCTAGCTTATACAAGTTCTTTTATTGATTCATTTTTGTTCTTTTATAGTTCAAATTTGCAATTGTGATGATGGGTCGGCATCAGTACATCAATGAGGATGACTATGAAGTGAATCTGAAGGACTTCGAGCCACAACCAGGTATGTCTTTTGACCCAAACTGTTTGTAGTAAGCCTTCCTTCAAATACCCTGATCCATCCTGGTGAGCTTCAGTTGGTTCCTTTGAGTCCAAATTTACTGTGTTACTTTTACTTGTCAGCACAGATTACCTCAAACATTCACATTGTAGGGACGTTGTTGGACCCCCCTCCCCCCACCTAACTGCTAAAGGAGTTCTTGCTCTCTTACTCTGATGTATGACACCACCAAATTGAGTAGAGGTGAAAACATTTCTGGAAAATGTTTGTGGCTGTCTAACTCATTAATGGAAGAACATTATAATTAGGGCTGGGCAATTAATTGAAAAGTAATCGAAATCGATCAAATTTTTCCAGGTCGATTATTTCGATTACTTTCCCTTTAAAAACACTACCGCGTGTGGAGTCACGTGACCCCGCTCCGTTATGTTACGTTATTCCGCCGACATGTCGAGTACGGAGAGCTTTAACACTGAGACGACTGAGCAACTTGTCAGTGACCTATGAGGGCAAAAAATAAAATAATCGTTCATTAATCGTTATCGAGTTAAAATGTTCAATTAATTGAGATTTTGATTTTAGGCCAAATCGCCCAGCCGTGATTATAATTATCGCATAATCAGAAAAACCTTCACTGTTATGGGTCCATTTGCAAGCCTAGTATTGCAGTGTTCTAACTTGGTGTCGAAAGCCACAGTCCTTGAAAGTGAATGAGAGATTGTTTTTGTCTGACATGTAAACGTCTATCAAAGTAAGCATTGTTGACAAATCGATTGTCTTTGACTTTAAGGCCTTGTTTTACTAGCTTGCTTGAACACATCAGACATTTACTGACTTATTTGTCCCAGTTCACACACAATGTAGGTCAGCGCTTGAGATGAGACGGTCTCCATTATTTTCTTTCTCCATTGTATGCCACCTTGAAACCTAACTATCATTTGTTTCAAAATTGACATTTAAATTTCACTTTTTACAAGTGAAAGTCGATGTAAATGTCGGACAAGTCCACAGATCTCCTGCAAACGCAAGGATAGCACAAGTTTACCGGAATAGTAAACAGCGTTAGTTCTGGTGATAACTGCACTGTTATACAAGAGGCTCATGTTCAGTATCCTAGTCTCAGTGCTACAGTAACACAGAATGCTGCATTTGTTACTGCTTTACCAGTCTAGCTGAGCTGCTACTACAGAAGCAGTTAGGAAATGTTCTAAACACATCAGAGCTTTGCTTGCACAGATGAGTAGCTTCCATCACACTGGTGGACAAAGTTATAATCTTGCTATAAAACACAGGGGCCCATGTTTACAAAAGCTTATGAAGTGATCTAGGAGCAGCTCCCTCTTAAAGTCGACTTGAATTCAGAAATGGGTTTTAGTACCATGTTAGTTCACATCCCTGGGCATATTAAGCAGTCAAAATTATTTTCTCGTAATCTTCCATTATAACAGCATCTTAAATGTTGTCCATGTTTCTTGCATCTTCTGCACCAGTGGGTGGGGAAGAACATGGATAATGGGTCAAAATCACCAGAGCTCAGTTTCTATGGGTTCTGTAGTGTTTGTCATGCTGATCTCAGATCTGTGTTTAGTTTTTCCTGCAGGTACAGTGTTTGTGATGAAG
>JBBPDE010000026.1:278091-290192 GCA_037974605.1 Nannopetersius ansorgii | reverse complement strand
GGAAGCGTCTGTCGTTGCTAAGCAACCATCAGCCGCACTCTCCATTTCCTCCAACGAAAAGCCCTTGCTGTAACTCTGCTACACGGTTTATTTACGCAGAGAAGAAAAAAAAAACGCCGTAGTGTTTGGGTTCACCCCATTCTACGCGGACCATTCAGCGGAGCTTTTATGTTTCTTTCGGATCTTCGGATCACATGTGTGCCGAACCGTGGAGAAGGATCGGTTCGGATCACGGATCAACAGTGATCCATTGCACCACTAGTATTGGCATTTGAACGTTGACTATTGCCATGGAATTCTTAAAACAGCAGTTTTGAAGAGACGCAAGTTTGAACTTCACACCTGTGGCTGTTATCAAACCGACCGCATCACAGCAACTGTCAGAGAAGACAGAGGGATTCTTGATGTTGTCACTTGACTGCGTTCAACAGTCCTCTTCGCCTGAGGAAACCATCTCGCTGTTACACATCCAAATGTGTGGGAGCTCCCCTGACAGAATGAGGCTCAGAGTGAAGACATGAATATGGCGTTGATTCCACTCACGTGGCGAGCCCAGCGGGCAATTCCCGTCTGCTCAAAGCTCAAACATATAAACAAAACTGTTACTGGTTTAAGCGTTTAACAGTGATCTAGACCCTCTATTAAGTCTATCCTTTTATACTGTATTCAGGACTGCAGATGCTGCTAGTTAGTAGAGGCCAGTTAGCATTATGTAGATGGGAAATGCTCCGCAAGTGCCTTCCTTCAATAGACCCGGTAGAAATAGCACATTAACAATTCCTTTAAACTTCACTACCGAGACCTTAAGAAGTATGACGGTGCCTTTGCCCAGTCCCCACTACTTAGACTAAGTGCACTTACTCTCTGCATAAACATGCGAAAGGCGTAATGGTGGCGCGTCCTGAGCTCTCCGACTTCATACATCCCTTGTGCGCTTGTAAACAAGAGGTGTGTACAATGGCACTCGTCCTTAAGCGTGCCCAATCAAAGCAAATTAGATCAGGAGAAGCCGAGAGCTCGCTTTGGCGCCTTTGCATGTCTGTCCGCGGACACGGCAGCCGTCTGTGAGCGTAAGTGAATTTCCATCCCATTAGGGCCACAGAGGACTGCCCTGCCCACTGCAGAGCCACTCCAGAGAGTCTCTAATGAATCAAGTGGCCGCAAAGCGGCCCACTCCTCTCCCTGCCAAACAATGGCCGTTAAATGACTGCTTCACTCTGCTTGAGACTAACAAAGTGGTTTTCTGAGCTGGAGCCATCCTGCTGTTGGTAAGATATCATCCGCCGTATTTTAAGGCTAATGATCATTTACTATATCTTAAGTTGTAGAAGAATACCAGCGCTAAGTACAAAAGATAAGAGTGTAATTTGTTTTGATTGGACACAAGGGACGCATAAAGTGAGGGAGCTCCGATCATGCACTTCGCCGTGATCATGCGCAGGGTAAAGGCAGAAAGGCAGAAAGGGACCATCGTTCGTCTTAAGTTCTCTTTGGCTAGATTACAGTGATAATGTGCTAAAGCTAATGAACGAAGTCACAGATCACAGATCTATCTGTCCCCTGCTAACTTTCATAAATCAGCTATCAATAAACTACAGCTGTTTTGGGGTCATGTGGTCTTATCCTTATGCATGCACTGTATAATGGTTCTCCAACTGCTTGTCAGAGTGGCGTCCCTGGTTGGGCGAGCGCCACTCCATGCCCCCGTGAGAGATACTTCATTTGCTTTAGTATTTTGCCAGCTGTATTTTTTTCCCTCCTTTCGAAAAGGCCACGCACTGAGCAAATAAATAAATAATCTGATGAGTCTCGGAGGCTGGGCCGGGTTACACAAACCAAAGATTTGTAACGGCTGTTGAAAATCCCCATCTCAGAGCTATCATTTCTCTGAGAGCGCTGTGGTTTGATCAGCAATGTGTAGAAAGCAATTCCCTATGAGAATGTGTGCCTACACTGATACACACACACACACACACACACACACACATACACTCAGGGTAGGGCTCTGGACTGCAGCAGGGATTTGGGGAGGGGGAGTGGAGGTGACGGTACAGCAGTACATTGTGGGGGTGGGGGATCAGCCCAAATTATTTACAGCGTCTCATATGCAGGGCTGCCTGCCTCTTAGCCCCAGCCCCACAAGGTTCTGCTGGGCTGCATTCTGGCACCTCTAAAAAGGTCTGCCCCACTAAATCTGGCACTTCATCAAATGTGATATTAATGACCCGGGATTCATCATGCAAATTCGCAGCGGAATACAAACTTCTGAGCTCAGCTACTGCATGTACGGGAGTCGACGGTGATCACTCCCAAGGTCGCCATGAATCTTCTTCAACGGGACGTCATAAAGCATCTGCATACTTTGACGGAGCGGAAATGGATGGCTCCCTCGTCAAGCCCGCTTTGCTCTTTCTCTCCTGCGGTGTGTGCAAAGTAACAGCCGGGGAAGGAAGACCCCCACGCCTGGATTATGCACATCAGATAAGTTCTTTATGACTATCCACTGAGCCAAAATCAATTTATTTACTGTTATCAGATCCAGCATTTAAAGTCATCCACTTTCACTGAGCCTCGTACTTCAAACTCAGATACCGGTGCCGCTTTCTTCCTTTTCTTTCTTCCACCACCCCTACCCCCCCCCCCCCCCCCCGAGTGCAAGTAATCTCGGCGGAATAAATTGAAATGCCAGATAATTATTGTTTTTAAACGATAAAGGCCATAGGCTTAAACACCCTCAGGTAACTGCCTCCTATATTTTTTTATTCATTCATGTCTCTACACAGATAAACATAAGTGGAATAACATCCCTGCTCCCCCACGAGCTTTATTTCCCACACAAACCATATCAGACCAGACATTCCTCTTTTCCATACGCAGGAAGCTTTTGTTTGGGGTCTGCAGTGTTCTTTGTTTTTTTTTTTGTTTTTTTTCTCTCCACACGCTCTTGCTGTTAGCCAAGCACCGAATTGCGCAGTGCATGCTGCATTGTGATCCAGGGCCTAAGACACCTACTGAGGCCTGCACCTGTTTCTCCTCGAGCTCTCTGAGCCAGAGAACCTTTTTCTTAACTGTCCGGCATCACCTCTACGTTTTTTTTTTACTTACTTCCCAGATTCTGCGTTCGAAGGGTTGGAAGGGAGGGGTGGGGTGGGGGTGGGGGGTGGGGGGGGGTGTTGTCAGGGGCTTTTTCCACTTGGCAGCCTCCTCCGTAGCCCTTCATATCGAAAGACATAGCAAAGATGTGGAGGCCCCACCTTAGCAAACAATTCTTAGATCATCATGCCGGGGGGCTCTCCACAGCAGCCGTGAGAAGACGGGCTTTGACAACCCGCTGCTGCCTCCTGTCTGACGGTGAGAACAGTGTTAAATGTTAATACAGTTTTCTGCTTTTTGCTGAGCTGCAGACCTGCCGGACAGCTCCTTCTGATAAGCCCACACTGGGATCAATTTACAGTGCTAGAGTGTTTACGGCAGTGATCACTCCAGCGGCTGCAGGGGAGCGAGACGGAGCGGCAGCACGGCCTACAGGTTGTGTGTTCGCGTCCCGGCTGGAGGGCTGCTGCACTGTCCTTGAGG
Organism: Nannopetersius ansorgii; assembly: GCA_037974605.1. NCBI lineage: Eukaryota > Metazoa > Chordata > Actinopteri > Characiformes > Alestidae > Nannopetersius > Nannopetersius ansorgii. The sequence continues at coordinate 286,616 of JBBPDE010000026.1, read as the reverse complement.
AGGTTACGCGCGTGTCTGGATTCGTCGTGATACAAAGCATCCCCACTCTTTTAGAGCTGCTAATTTACCACAGAAAACTCTACTGCACTTGTACAAGCATAAGCCACAATGCATTTAACTACAGAACATACTGTAATTGTTGATATAGCAACCAAATGCCGGGTAGAAAAGGACTGAGAATAATGGCCTCCCACGAAATATTTACCAAACCACCCACTGGTGCATCTTAAATAATAATAATAATAATACAAAAAAAAACAAGTCAACATGCCCACTTATCAAACACATATGTTTGTTTGCAGGCTGCTCCTGGCCCGCTGTCCAGCTGCAGTGGTTAGCCGTGTGGGACTCATCCTTTCATGCCTGCCTATTATTTTCCCCCTCTACCTACTGCAGCGTATAATCCCATACTGCAGCGGCTTGTGTGCAAACAGCAGAGACAAAGCCACAGCTGTCCCCACATTGCACTACACGTTGTGGGCATGGCCACGGCTAACGCCTCCCTCATGCACCCACGCACCATCCAGACCTCCCTGGCCTTTTCTCCCGTGGTCACCGTCTTCATTGAATTATGTAGACCCACACCTGAACTTCACGTCACACCTCGCCGAGATCATTTCTTCACATCTCTCTGTATATCTCTCAGCTCCAGGGCTGCAGGAACACACTCCACTGTCCTAATTTAAGCAGACTTACACAACTGCATGGTGTGGGGAAAGTAGAAGGAGAAGATTAAGTGAAGGAAGTTGTGTGTGGGGTGGGGTGCTGAGCCTGTTAACTGTCCAATAGCAAACCCAAATAACAAACAATAAATAAATAAATAAATAATGAAATTGCGCGAATGCCATAGTTCCTATTTCGGGTAACGTGGAGAAAAAAAAAAAAATTACAAGGGAAGCAAAATTATTTAAAGCCTTCCAACCCCGGCTTTGTCTCCGGCAGCACCTTCATAGCCTTTCGGCCTTTGATGAGGCTCTCGAGGCTGTTTGACCCAGATAAAATAAAGGATTTTGTGCATTTGGGAACGTGGTATTAAAGGCTTCTCCCCTCTTCTCCAAAACATATTTCGCAGAAGAACAAAGAGGGGAGACGCGGTGCGGTGAAATGGTGTCAGAATTGAGTAGGCATCACGCACCCCATTGCCTCTCCTCTCACTTAATCATCAAAAGAAGTTAAAATGCCAGTAGACATAATGAGGTTGAATAGCAAGAGCACTGCAAGGCTTTTTTTCCCCCCCCTCCACTCTATTCTCTTACTCACTCCTTTGAGCGGGTTTTCTATTGTACAACAGAGATGCAAAACAAAATAATTGGGTCACCAAAAGATTTGAAATGCGACAAAAAAGGAACCCAATTGTGCTTTTTTCCCCCTTTTAATAGGATGGTCTTAGCACGCTGTCATTTTTAAGTGGAATTAGTCGACTGCCGTGCCCCAAACACTGGCTAGGCTGGCTCTGCTCCACCCTCAAGAAAATGGGTAAAAAAAAAACAAAAAAAAAACTGAGTCTTGAAATGACGCCAGGGCTTCAATTATTCAGTGTAGTATGTCTGAATATCAAAAACCCCAAAGTTCAAAATGGAGGGGCCTATGGAGGGCCCTTTGCTGGGCCCTGTGATAAGGCCGTTCTATTGTTGCAGAGCTGTCTGTAGATATTGATCTGCGCCCTCCCTGGGTGGGCTCTGGGGGCACAAACCTGTCTGCTGCCTAAAGCCCACACACTCATCCCATGCAAGACAGGGAAATGAGTTGCCATGGACACGTGGACAACTGTCTGGCATGAAAGCCCGTTTGATTGACGACACGCCGAAGCTCTGCTGCTGAAAAGCCTGTTTGTTTCGAGCACCTTCACTGATGATGAACTGTCCGTCACTATGCGTGTATTATCGCAGTCGTGCTTGTTTCATTTGCCGGCATTCAACAGTAATCTTCTGCACAGTGTTCGGGAACCTGAATGTTAATTATTTGCAGAACGGATTTCTAGATGCCATTTTCGCTCATAAACAAAGTAAAATAGAGAAAGAGAACCTACTCACCGCACAGGACAACTACGTCAGCGGCCAAAACAGTCATTTCCTATACGAGTATATAAGTCTATAAAACTGCTACATAAAAGCAGAGCTGTAATGAAAGGCCTACCAAACATCGTGCACACTGATTCACCTCCCAACACACCGGAACGTAAACAAGGACTCCAGAGTGACGGATGCTGCATTAGAAAATAAATGTGAACTGTTTGGGCTTTGAGGTCTTTTCAATAAAGCATCTGCCTTAGGAAAATAAACATAGCTTTACTAGAAATAAAACTAGTGTTAATCTGGATCTGAATTGATCAAAAGAATATGCGCACGCATCAATTCTTAAATTGTACATAGAACAAAGACAACAAATAGAGGAAGGGGACACGATCCAAAGTAAATGTCAATACTGTATATGTCAGCAGAAGGACAGGACAGAAGAAGCACTTGCTAAGTGTTTGCATTGGATCTATCTGAGAGCAAACATACAGCTGAGCGACCTCTAAGCAGATTCGAGTGAGTTTCCTCTCTATCCTAAAGCTAGCCTCTGATTGGTCCAGGCAGATATAATGCTCAAATTACTAATGTGCACTTATTCTATCTCCCACCCCGCCATATTTCATACATACAGTACTGCGCAACAGTTTTAGGCACCTATGTCAATTGTTTGAAGCCACAAGTAAGCATTAGAATAGATGCAAAAAAAAGAAATCACTAAAAAGTAGGTGATCTTTAGTGAGCCAGTTGTAAGATCACAGTCTTGGTTCCAGATCTCTACTAGATGACTTCAGTCATTGTGTGGATTTATAAAATTGCATAAGCAACACACGTAATTTAATCCAAGTAATAAGATCAAACCCCGAAATTTGATGGAGTTACAAGTAAAACTGGGCTTCCATTAGGAAAGAGGCCTGAAAAGTGGTAAAGAAAAGATATAAAACCGCTATTTACTGTATTAATGTTATTTGTATTTACTGTAATAGTGTTTTAACACTAACTTGCCCAGTAACGCTACTTCCCAGTAGTGCCTAAGGAGCCTAAGACTTTTGCACAGTACTGTATTCGCACTTCAACCCTTTCATGTCATACAAAATACATGATGCGTCCTGAGTAGCTTTCACAAACACTGTGTACGGAACACAATTAGAGCAAGAGGGAACGGTAAACAAGAGACACATTCAAACTACACCTCCACAGCCGAATTACAAATGAAATATTAATTTACTCAGGCAGAGACGGACGCCTCACAGCATCATTACATAGTGCGTGTGTATCCAGAGAGCTGAAGCAAGCTGTGGCCTAATAACTTCAACCATCCTTCAACCTGAGCTCCAAGTTAACACCTCAAACGCTGTGAAGCAAAGAAGCTGACTGCCTGCGCCATTCAGTCCTGCGTGTTGATCAAAACACGTTGAGGCCCTACACACACACTCACACACACACACACACACAGAATGAGAAAGACAAGAAGAAAAATACGAGAAACAGGAGAAAAGACTGAGAAATATGAAGGCAAGGAGAGTACCTGTACACTACAAACCACCATCGTTCGATTATTTAAGTTCTATGGAGTTAAACAGAGGTTTAACTAATATTCATGGGAACCTTGTAGGGGTCAGTTGGGGAGTAGTGCTCTTAATTTAATGTACAGTTTTTCTTTTTTTGTGTGTGTGTTTGGTTCAAACATAACTAAGCGTTCCATCTCAGCAGCAGTCTGCTCAAAAGTTAACGGAGCCTCCTTCGCTCCTGGATTTCGGCCTTGCTCTGCATAATTCTGTGGACGCGCGAGGTCAGCAAACAAGAGTAGCTCAGCCAATCAGGATGCGGAGAGATCCCGGCTCAGCTGGAGGCCTTTTTCTGATGGGGGGGCTGCAGAACAGGCAGCCACTGCGGCAGTGGAAGTGCTCTCCCTCTAATTACCAGCACAGCCTCAGGCTGGGATGGGGCCCGGCACCACCACCAATCGCCTCAACGACTCAGTCACGAGTGAAGGAGAAGGTAGGGAGATAGAAAGTGCACGGTACTTGGAAGAGGAACACTCACCCTGCTGCAATTCACTATATTCTTGCACTATACACTAGGTACTGTATACTTACACGATATACTGTATTATCACACTATACAAAAAGTACTAAATCAATATACGATATATACTATAATATCACCACATTATCGTGGAATACAGTAGATACTATCCTGAATGTGCTCTAAAATGTAGGTCCACAATAGGTCAACTGCTTGCTGATAAATCTGATTCTAAAAACAAATGCCCTGCAATGTTCATTTGTTACATATGGTCTTTATGACAGACTGCAGTACAGCACAGGAAGCATAGGGGGCAGTACAGGTCATTCAAACTGAATTACTGGATTAATCGAATAATAGCTGATGGATCATCTGATTTCAGAGGTAAACATGGGTAGTAGCCTGAATACACTGCCCTGTATTTTTGCTGGGAACTATAACTGTGGAATCGCACACTGAAGAATTTAAGCTAAATGGAAATAATAACTTGCTACAAAGTTATATTATTAAGTTAAGACTGACACTATATATTTTTAAAATGATGAACTTTAGTGGCTTTCAATCCATTTTCCCTTTCACGCCAGGAGCCACATTTCAGAATTTGAAGGCTCTAGTTCAAACTGATATGCCACTTTTTTCTTTTTCTGAAACTCTGAGTGTAAACTGGTGCTAATCCAAAGTTTTTCCTTGAAAAGCTACTAGATTAGAGGACTGGATTAGATTCCTTACTTTCCTCCCACAGTACTGTGCAAAAGTCTTAGGCTTTTGCCTGTTTATAGCCTTTTTTCTCAGCATGTGATAAAATGTGTTTCTGCTCACAAAGTTAACATTAGAGTCAATGCAAACAAACCAAAAAAGGAGTAAAAAGTAGCAAGTTTTGTTTTGTTTGTAAAAAAGAAGATGGTATTTTGTAAGCTGGTGAGGAGAACACAGGTTCAGACCAGGTTTCGGATGGAAACTACAAGTAATACTGGACTTCCACAAGGAACACACTGTACAAAACATCACTAATTAGTATGGAATTGTATTTGTATTTTTGTGTTACTTAGTATTTTTAGTAATAATCCTATTTAAAATAGGAATTTTTCTGTTTTTTATTAATACCTGGTATTGGATCAGTGCCATCTCTAGTTCTAGTGCATCATCCAGTCCACTACAGTGACAAGTGTGAGCGCCCCACTTGTGCTGAAAGTGGCTTGTACACTGCAAAGCGTTAGACGGCTGCACGGATCACACGGTTGTGGACGTTTGCCTGGACTCGCTCTTGAATGCGCGAGCTCGCTGTCAGAAACGGGCGGGTGTGCTGGTAAAAACGTGAAGTCTGCTAATATTTGCATCGCATTCATGCATGTGATTAAATATTGATGAGCATTAATGAGACGGTGGCCCCCCTCTTCATCGTCTCCATTAAAATGTGACCCAATTTTTTTTTTCTCTCCAGAAACAACTGTTTCAAGCCCCGAGCAGACGTGGCACACGTGTGCCAGTCGGCAAGGCGAGGTTCTTTTTTTTTTTTTCCTTTCTATGGCTCTCAGTGACTCGCTTGGTATGTTGGGTTGTTTCTAATGAGGTGCCTGCTAGCTGGCGTGCAGTTCCATCTCAGAGCAATTACACCAGCCCTAATCTACGGCAAGGCCCCCCGCCACATCCTCCTCCCAGCACAGGGAACTGTCCTTTTTTGGCCCCTACCGAAAGCCCGGCCGAGAGGAAGAGCGGGCGCTAGGCAGAGGCTGTCACAGCTGAGTGAAATCCCTGCTGGACAGCGTTCACCAACTCAGCGGGAGTTGACATTTCTTCATTTGGATGTGTTAAACACAAGGCTCATAAAGCGGCGTTCGGACCCAATCTCTCAGCAGCAGGATAATTACTCTGAGGCAGCCAGAAGACACACATGAACAAGAGCGCATTACAGGCGTTGGCTCGGTCCTCATAAACACACACACACACACGGGCAGCAGTATTACTGGCCTCGTGAGGACCTAACTTTCAGCAGAAACAAATCTTTTGGCTCTTTGAGTTGATCAAAATAGAGAGAAAAAGAGGATATATTGTCACGTTTCCACATTACGAGGACATCTGGACCGAACACAAACGCATACAGGCACAAAAACCTCTCTCTTTCTGTTCTGTATGCTTTCTGTATTACATTCTACCGACTGTGCTCATCCGCAAGCAATTCATTCATTCCTCCCTCTCTCTCTGTCTCTCTCTCTCTCGCTCTCTCCATCTCTGTCTCTATCCATGCATGCAGCGCTTGCATGTCTACACAAAAAATGGCCATAATGTCGCCAACAGCAAAGACAGCACCAAGCACGAGAGGTGATGCCATACCGGAAAAACAGCCGCACATCACTGCAGTTAAAACTGCGCACACACACACACACACACACACACACACACACACACACACACACACACACACACACACACACCACAGACCAGTTTTATTCGAAGTGTGCATGGCTTTTACCATGACAAGAATGAACAGAAACTATGCTCATATACCTACTAAAATTATATCTGCAGCTGATATAATATCCGCTGATAAATGTAGGTAATTATTACTATTCATCTGATACTGGAATTACAGCCGATAATTACATCTAATAATTTACCACTCGTTTAAGCTCATGAACATACAAGTATATTCACTAGCGGTGGGCATTTCCATTCCTTTAAACTGGCAAGAGATTACACAGTACACACACACACACACACACACACACACACACACACACACACTGCTATTGCAATAACTGTTCTTGGGCGCTTGGTACTGCAAAAACTAAACCCTTATTTGTGTAGACTAGTACAGAATGAATATGTTTGTGTGTGTGTGTGTGTGTGTGTGTGTGTGTGTGTGTGTGTGTGTGTGTGTGTGTGTGTGTGTGTCTTATCATGTCCACTGCATGTTTTAGAACAGAAAGTGTTGTTTTAGTGTAAAATTATATTTCATATATATAGCAGCCTTTACCAAGTAGCTTATAATTCCATTTTATGCTCTTTAGTCTTGATATTCCGACACTTAACTGCAATGTGCTTCAGGTTATATTGAAAGAACCATAAAAACAAAAATACTGAGCTTTACTGGAGCTTTATTATTGAGCTCAATCAAAAAAAGCTGAGCCGTTCTATTAGCACAGAGTACCGGCGCTCAGTGTGCATTAAGTTCATTCATGCTAACTAAGATATCGTCCTGATTCTGTGATACATGACATTTTGGAAAGTATCATGATGTTGAATTTTCTCAGTCCCACCCAGCACTAGTGCATCCCTTTACAAAAAAGGCTCAAAAACGGGTGTTTTGAGGACAGGATCAGTCTGCAGTGCAGACACGTAGCATGAGGAATGGGGAAGGGTGCTAAATAGCGGAACAGCTGCAAAAGCAAACAGACATTATCGCAAATGCGAGAGACTAATCACTCACGCACACAAACTCAGAGCAGAGACACAAACTGGAACACATGTGCCCAGCGAGGCCTAGCAGATGGTCTCCGCCCCATTTCCATACATACATCACCTTTCTCTCTCTCTCTCTTTCTCTCTCGCTAGCTCTCTCTCTCTCTCCCTGAGTTGATCATTCAGGCACAACACAAGCACATAAGCAGGGACACCCACAGCCCTCTTGTTTGCAATAAAAAAAAACAAAAAAAAAAAAAACAGGCCCTATTAAGAGCTCGCAAACAGTCGAGACAAAAGACGCAATCTTTTAGAGCCCTGAACCATGACACATGTAATAGGCCTGTCTCTCACTGCTTACTGAAGGTTATGGTGCCTCATCATCTCCTGATGACTTACGCCATCACTCATTTCATCCAGCGCAGTGCCGTTCTGAAACCTGAGAGTGTGATATGATAGCGCATAAGCGCTCTGTGAAAAAGGGTACAGGGCTTGCTATACAGCACACAATACACCGCGACACAATACCTCTCAAACTCCCTGCTATCTGATCACATTAGCTAATGGCACCTGGAGAGAGAAATCCCAGGTACCAGCAGACAAGAAAACCCCTCTGTTTACAAGGGGTCAGGGCTATCACTTTTGCTCACGTTAGTAATCAAAGCCTTTGATGACTAATCGGGTATTCAGACCAATCAATGCTGTGAGGAGGGTGATAGGATCGAAAATATGCATAAAATGTGCAGTAACATCCTACAGACAAACTATACTGCTTTTTCTTTGGTCAAATAATTAAATGCATTCAATGAATAGGTCCTACTGGGGATAAAGACAAGGATAAGTGTTAAACTCACTACATTACTGCATCTGTTCCACTGCACCATTTGGACCTTTTTGTCAATACTGTCCAGCAGTTGTTGATTATTGGTAGTAGTTGGGTTTTTTTTAAGGCAAAACCTAAAAATGGACAAAACTGAACGGAAAAATATTTGGGCTTTCAAAGACTCCACTAGTGGTGCAACGGATCACTGTTGATCCGTGATCCGAACCGATCCCTCTCCACGGTTCGGCGCGCATGTGATCCGA
>JBBPDE010000026.1:250441-262159 GCA_037974605.1 Nannopetersius ansorgii | reverse complement strand
TTCTCCAGCTCTCCGTCCTGTTCTTGTTTCTAAGGTAGTTCTGGCAGAGCTTGGACTTATGTTTAGGGACACTATCTTGCTGTAGGACGAGCCCAAACCAGAGGAGCTTCATGGAGCTCCAGAATTATCTCCCACTTCTGGGAACCTCACCATTTTAACCCTCTCACAGCTCAGCTCTGTCCTTTCTACCATTTCATGATATTCACTGAACTTGAAACACTGGGGTGTTCTAAAACACACACACACACACACACACACACATCTGTGTGTGTGTATGTATATGCAAAATGAGTTTCTTTGCCTGTCGTATTTTTATTGTTACTGCGATAATGACTTTCTATATAATACCCTTCATTAAAGCCAAGAATACAGAACTGATCTAAACTGATTTATACACAGTGCACAGTGAGTAGACTGGTGGGGAGGTAGCATTAGTAGCTTAACTAGTGCTTTTAAGGGTAATGGTATTCTAATACGTGCTCATGACTTACCATAACGTGGAAAGAAGATGTCGTGGCCACAACTTGGATGATGGAATTTGATTATTAAGTTATAATCGTTAAGCTGAGGCCACAACTTAGTAAGCTTTTTCTATGGCTTACTAGGAGGAGGCCGCAGCCATCTAGTTCCCAAAGCCAGGACCCAAAGTCAGTTACTTTTTTATCTACTTCACATAACTTCCATCATTAAGTCATTGCCACGACTTAATTATCTTGTTCCCACCCTTTACGCACTGGCATCTTTCCTTATTCAGCTATTTATTCAGAAAGGATGTGACCACTAGAGCCATAAAATTGACAAAAACAAGTGCGAACGGGCCTCTACAACGCACCAAAATATGCAGTTCTGAAGAAAACAGCCTTTAGTATTCCATTATTTTTATCTTGCACAATAGTGAAGGCGACTTGTGCAATTTTTTCTGCTTAAAGGAGAGACTGCATTTCTATTTACGCAGCAGAAAAGAGTGTGTTGCAGAAATGGAATGCTACTTTATGTGCATACGGAGCAGACGTGTTCGATTTTTATTTATACATGATATTGTACTGACATATTTCCAATTTCCAAAGACATACACAGCTGCAGCTTATTTCATAACGTTGAAAAAATTGGAAAAATGGGCTTTGTTTTCGTATCTGTATGATGATATCAGTTTTACAATAGACAGAATATGTTACACACAAACACACACACATGCACAGTGTAAACCTCTACTGAACAAACCAGCAGCCCTAAACACACACACACACACACACACACACACACACACACACACACAAAAGAACAAGTACCAGTCTGGAGACCTGAGACGTAGAACTGCGGCTAATTTGGGGATTTGCAGCGGAGGTTCTTTTTTATTTATATGATGATATTACATGAACAATAACGGATAAAGTGACTTGTAATGATTAGACGGCGCCACAGTGGCCACCAATCCGCTGGGCACAGTGGAGTGAATGGCAGCTTTGTTGTGGTAAACAGGCTGTTAATGTAAGGGCTTGCGAGCGGCAGGCCGCGGCGGAGGACGGCGGGGCTTTCTCGCCTCACTCCCTGGTGCCATCCCTTTTCACAGCGCGTCAATAGAGTGCGAGGTGCAGGAACACTCCCCCTGGGCATCGCCTTTTTTATTTGGAGTATTTGACACAACACCCCTCACTCCACTCGCTGCGCCAGGCTCTTCCAGCGAGCTAATGATGTTCCCCATTGTTTCAAAGGTTTCCTAGCAAATGTTATGCGTGTGAGTACGTGCCTGTGCCTCTGTGTGTGTGTGTGTGCGTGCGTGTGTGTGTGTGTGTGTGTGTTTTTCTCGTGTGAATTGTAGCGGGCTGGGAACGAGGGGTGTCAGGACAAGCTGAGAGGCAGGCTGAGTGTGAGAGTGGCCACTTTGAGCTTTGTTCGCTACACACACACACACACACACACACACACGCGCGCACACACACTGTCAGCACAATTTTGCTAATATGCAAGCAAATGCACGGCAGTGCTGCAGAGCAGAGGTCACGGCTATAAACGGTGCCTTTTCCTCTGAATACACACATTTTTTTCTGCTTACCACCAGCCCAGGTATTAATAGCTAAACTGCACCATCAACCTATGTGTGTATTTGTTTGAAATTTTTTCCCCCTCCCTATTATTATTTCTGCGCATTAATTACTTTGGTGCCCCAGGTACTTAATAGACCCCCCACCCCCCCCCTCCCGTTCTCTCCCTCTCTCCCTCTAATTGCTAATTGAAGTAGTGATGATTTATTAGTGGCGTATGATTACTTTAGCTATAGAGGCTAATGCAGCCACAACACAAATTACATTCAACGCCACATACACACACACACACACACACACACACACACACACACACACACACACACACAGCTCCCAATCATTGGCTCCATACCAATTATCGGCCGGTCAAATCATGCAACAGATGCAACACCCATTTAACCCTTAGTAAACCCTTAGTAACTGTATGAGTAAAATCTGAGTCATCGAATAAAAACGGCGCATAAAACCAGAACTTGCTCTTGCTCATCGTTTGCCGATCTTTCTCTCGGCGCGCTGCCGCTTCCTCTGCTCTCCAGACACACCCCGGCGCCCCCCGCTGGTGCTGGCTTTTCCCCACCCAATTGTATCCTAAAAGCTCTCTCGGCTTCAAAGATCTTGTGGTTTTTCAGTTTGTTTTTAAGACCTAAAATAACAGAAATTGCGTGTGACGCCTTTTCAAAACCCCAGTACTGATTATTACCTTATTACCTATCGACACAAACTGGAGGAACTTCCATATAAGGAGTTGTTTTGCATATGATGACAATTTACCATTTACTGGGTGTCCAACACAGATCTGTTCCACTCGCATTTTAAGGGCTCGTGAAGAATTAAGGGTTAAGGTGGGGGTGGCGATCGGTCCAGTCGAGCCTCGATTCAAGCGAAAAGTTATTTTTCAATCAAGCTAGTTCCATCTCGCCAGCTAGCGGAGCGTGAGCCGGCGCGCAGCAATTATTGCCCAAGCCATTAAAACTCAGGTGATCCAGTTGAAAAGCCGGGCCGGGCCCCGCTGGATCGTCCCTATAGGATTTCTATCACTTTGATGACCGTTTAAGCACGCCACAGTCTGAATGGTCACCTTTGCCGGTTTAATCTGCGCGGGCTACTGACAGCTCATTTGAAAGTACATCTCATTGACACGCTGCGCAGGAGCCGCCCACCAGTTGCGTGAGCGCGACATCGAGACTTGCAAATTACACCCAGTTGACAGGACTCGGGGTGGAAGAGGCCACAGGGAAGAGGTGGGGGGGGTGGGGGGGGAGAGAGACAACAGTATCTCTTGAACCTTGGTAAAAAAAAAAGAAAAAAGAAAAAAACACAAAGATGAGTCAATTCCCATAATTAAAGCATCATTCTGCGACGCGCCGCTGTCAGAGGAGACATGCTAGCCCCTGGATTTGGCTCTCATTATGGAGCATTTGGAAGTGATGTTTCTCTGACACAGAAGTGCCTTTACCTGCTCTCTCCCTCCAGTGTGCATAATGTCCAGCTCATTACGGGGCCTGTAGACTGGTCAGCTCCGGCAGACACACAGCCCTAATGAGACTGCGCGCTCCCCTCCTTGCCTACACACACTGCAATCAGGATCCACATGAAAGGGGAGCCTTTCTCAACCACCTCAGAAGCGGCCTCCTTTTCCCCCCTCCTTGAGTCCTTTAAGGAGATCCCTGCTTTGAAAAGAGCTGCAAGTGAAGCTTCCGTCAAACAATCTCGGTAAAATCCTTACAAATCAGTTGCAAACATTGAATCATTCTCCCGCTTGTTACTTTTGTTCATCTAGTCAGTTTTACCCCGTCTTTAAAGTCCCAGCGGCTGCACTGTGGACCGCGGAATGTGACTGCCGTAGTAGCGAGAACTGAGAAAGGATGAGCACAATACTTCACACATTCTGTCGTATGTTTACAGTAAGAATGGGTGACTGCTGTAGTCTAAATCAAAGGTTCTCAGCCTTTTTAACTTTAGGGCCCACCTATCTGTCACAGCATGTTGCCAAGGCCCACTTGGACACGTTAGATGAAATTAAATAAGCAATTGTGGACCAATGGCCTGTCTCGATTTTAGAATCGCGGCCCAATCAAAAACCAAAAACCTTCGCGGCCCATCGGTGGTCTGCGGCCCAGTGGTTGAGAAACCCGGGTATAAATATGCTTTTTTAGAAGCTATGAGGCAAACGTTAACGCTAGATCTCAATCAACACAGGTCTTCAGTAAATAGAAGCCCAAAGGCACCCGCAAGCATGCAGCTCTCCGGTAAAGTGGCACTGAATGTTGGTACGGTTTAGGATCAAGCGTAACTTAACGAAACTTCACTGTGCAACCAAACGTTGTGAGGGGGGGTTTTCAGAGTAAAAGTAAGAGAGCTGATCTAAGACCAGGTTTCATGGCATAAATACAACAGCCTCTAATCCATTCTCTTTATGAAACACTAGCCCTGGTACCTGGTATTGTGAGTCATAGTAGGTCCTAATCTGCACAGATGTGTCTTAACGAAAGGCTGGGTACAGTCTGAGCAGGCTGATGGAAGGTTGGGTGACTGTTAGCCTTGTGTCTGTTAGCAACATCAGCTCTAAACTGAAGCAAAATGTTGACACCAAACACGGCTGGTAGGCTACAGCTGGGGAACGACGTGTCACCAAACCATCCCTGTAAGAATGGATCCACTCAAACTCAACCTCCAAACTCCAAACTCTTAACCAGATCCTATGAAAGGCTGTACAAGAACATACCAATCGTATCCTTACAATTATGGCCTGGTTAGCGGTTGCGGTGACAGAGTAGAGGGGTAATTGGATTCCACGGACCTCTTATCTGTAAATTTTGTGTTTGGCCCAACACAATGGGACCTGAACTTGAAATTTTGTGATTACAGATGCAATGCCCACAGCAACCATTGCAGGTCCATGATGGACAATGCATGAGGCAAATATTATGGTCCTCAAATGAACACGTGGGAGGAGAAAAACGCCTTCTTCCCAGATTTCCGGGACTGTTCCATCTACATGCAATTCAGGCGGCATTAAGTCGCTGGAATGCCATGAATCACACGGGCAGGACAATTGCTTTTGGGCCTATTTTTTTGCGCTCCAAAATGTCAAACAGAAGCTCACATCAATAAAGGATTAGCCCCGCAGTAGCGTCCGTGGGATGGCCGAGCAAATAAACAACAGTTTATTCTCAGTGTTCTCTCGCTCCGGAACCATCCGGACAATAACTCATACCTGCAGCCGTCTGTGCTGGCGTGTGACGTGGGCCGCCGATGACAGTGAGCCATGGAACCAGAGAGAGAGAAAAAACCGAAGCCACAGTTTCCATTATCTAGCCGGCGCGATAGGGCGCACCTTGAAGGAAAGCAGCGAATCTGAGGGCGATACGCGGCCGCGCCGCTATCTGCTCTGATCCCGGCATGTGCAGGACACGGCGGAAAACCACCGAGTGTGAAATCAGTAACCTATCTCCAAAACACAAATCCCTACATATTTGTCGGCCTCTTTATTCACAGGGCCTTCCGTCAATGGGGCCCACAAAAAGGGTTTCGGCTCCACGGCCCGCATAGGGCTGTCCGCCGTATCTATTACCTCCTCTAGGTATCGTTTTCCTTTTTTCTCTCTCACTCTCTCTCTCTCTCTCTCTCTCTCGCCCCACAGCCTATACGTTTCCTCTGCGCCAGCCTGATCTGATGAAATCAATATCTGCCCCTTTACAGACATTAAAAAAACAGGCAGGCGGAGACTGCTGATACTGCTCCGTCTTATCAAGCCCAAAATGTCTTCGCCGAGAGAAAAGGGGAGAAGTGCTGGCTTTTACATCGTCGCTCTCTCCTGCTGACATTAATGTGCATTCTCCTCCCCGCCCCCAACACACACACACACACACACACACACACACACACACATAAAACGCACACTTTATCAGCTTATCCACACTTTCACATGTGCACACTTCCGTGGGGATACATACTTCCAACAATATGAAAACATGAAACAGCCTGAGAATCCACTGCTGTGGGAGATTAACGGAGCGCTGACGTTAACGAATGAATATTCATGTCAAAGTTATTATGCTTGTAACTACTGCTGCCACTACAACTACTATTAATACTGCTAACAACACTACTATAGTAACATTGACTCAAATGTTTTGAAGCACAGGGTTTTTCAAGAGTCAAAATAAGGGCAACAAATGTTTATACTGTACTTTAGCTGCTAGCATGTATGCTAATTGCACTAGCATTAGCTAGCTAACAGCACTAGCAATAGCTCGCTAAAGATACTTTGGTGAACTAGCGATAACTCGTGACTGACACTACAAAATACAGTTACAGGTTACAGATTGCTTGACCCTCACATGGATTAGTACGGAGTAGGGAGTAGCTAAATAAGGGCGATGACACAGAAAAATGATGGAATTACAGTCAAATATTTACATGTGAACTTTGGTAATTGTTAGAATGTAGAGCCAATCTTGCCCTGAATTCTTGTTTCTTAACAAAAACTAAACAAGGCCCAAGATTCATTAACACCACATCAACTTGTTCTTGTATCAAAATACTGCAAGATTAGCATCCACGTGTGATCTGCAGCGAGAACAGAGCTGCGAGGCTGCATTTGAAAAAGGCCGCTGGGGTGGGGCGGATCCATAAACGGGACGAAACGAAGCGCCCCCTGCCCCCTCAGAGGGCACGGGCGGGTTGCCGGAGCGCGCGCTGCAATTATGCATTGCTAATTGAAAATGTTAATCTTGTCACATTCAGGGGCAGACAGGGTTAAACTAGTGAAACTGCAATTCACTTTAGGGCCATATCTTCCGCTTGAAAATGAACTAGATGATTAATCCTTTATATTCTATGGGGATTCGGTGGGGGGGATATCAGCAATTAAATTAACAACTACAAAGTGTATGCTCCCAGATGGAAGGGGAAGAGAGAAAAATGACAGACATACACTCATATTTTCCCCCCAAATTGTTACCTTAATTGCATCTTTACCGCCTGCATTCCTTTCTGGTCGCTGAGGCGGATGCCATGCCGCTGCAAAGGCACTGCAGGCTCAGCATCGAGGCCCACAACCGCTCTTGTGGACCAACAAACAAACACACAAACGAAGGCATTTTAATTAGAAATCTCGATGTTTCTCTGTGAGTCGACCCCGCCGGTGACATTTCCAGGGCCTTTACGTCATTCGATCGCATTCCAGTGATCTCTGCATCGAGGCAGCTTGAACAACATTGAAAACATACATGATCATTACTGGAGCAGCCAACGATCTGGGAGTGTTTTCTTTCACCCTGGTCAGGAGGAAGCATTCAATATTAAGTAGAACAGCTGAACTGGTGCATGCACTGGAGGCGAGAGCGCCGCAATTGGTCTGGTCAGCGCTGATATTTGTAGATAAATGCCACGTCCCCGGAGATTCCCCTACAGTGAATTATTAGCAAAGCTTCATTGATCTCTCTCAAAATGACAATGATCTCCAGTTTCATCCAGGCCTTTACAGGGGCTTCCAAGTGCATTAGGCTGCCCGGCTGCAATTGTTATCACAAAGGTGTTTTCCCGGCCTGTCCGTTTTTATCTCGGGGGCGCGGAGCTGCCGGCTGCTAAAGTGATTTCCCCCTTCTCTGTGGTACGGGCCTCTGCTGGTGTATTGCGTTTTATAGGCTCAATAAAAGAAAAAAAAAAACCTCCACGACTGCAGAGCTCTGCGCCATATGTGGATGGACTCAATTCTTTTATGGTGATGAATATACTGATATAATAAAGCCTGTTTATAGAAGAGCCCGCTGCTTGGTTTTATCTGAGGCAACAAATTTCATTACAGCCGCAGCGGTTTCGGTCTATACTCGGCGTAACAGACCAGAACGTAAGGCACCCGATCTTTCAGCGCGGTTGGAAAGCTTCCATGCATTTCATCTTTCCCCCTTTTCTTTTGGATTGGGGGGGGGGGGGGCACAAAAAAAAAAACAAACAACAAAATGGCAGGGCGGAGAGCCCTGATGATATAAACATTAAATTCATAATGCAAGGCTTGGGGGGGGGAAGAAAAAACAAAAGACAAAACAAAAACTGTCAACAGGCTGGAAATGCTAATATCCGTGTAGCTCCAGATAGGGCATGGTGCGTGCCATCTTACTATTCATAATAGAATTGCATAATGTCCAAAAAATGGCCTCAAAACCAGAAACAAAAGAAAAAAAAGGCCAGAGAATGCATTATAAATCTGGGGAGATGAAAGCGACCAAGGAATGCAAATGATGCTGGGGGAGTGTCGGCGGGCCAACGGGGAATAAACAACTGCTGATCTTTGAAGAGGCTAACATAAAAGCATCCCGGTACCAGTTTGATACCTGTCAAAATCTGATGTGACGTTGCGGCGACGCCGCTTTGATACTTCGCCATTTAATCCTTAAGCGCGGCCCGTTTCCCGCGCCATCAGTCATCCCTTTTTGTGACGGAGGCCAAAAAAACTTCATTTCATGACAGCAGACAAATCACTAGCAGGACTGAGCCTCGCTCCTGTGATGTGAATAAACAGCTAACGACGTGGCGGGTCAGTCGGAGGCAGCCTCTGGCTTCTGAAATCTAATCCTGAGCATAGTAGAGTGGAACCTCAGAGACGGACGCGGGCGTCCGGGCCACGATCCGTGGCACGGAACAACCCAGAGGGCCTCGAGCCGGGAGGCTGGGGGAAGCCTAGCGAGGCCAGAAAGCCTCTCTCTCTCTCTCTCTCTCTCTCTCTCTCTCCCTTCTCTTTCCTTCCCTCCTTCCGAAATGAGTGGGAGCAGTGGGCGAGGCTTAGCGCAGCATAATGAAATACAACAGCCCCGCTTGTCACAGGTCAGCAACCCACCGTGCTCATGGACTGGCATTCCAAATGCCAAAGCCATTCGTTATGAAAATGCTATGCATTGATTTGTCATACGCTGTAAAGCTCTATCACGGGGGCAATTTTTAAATCTGCGCCGGCCCTGGCATTACCATTAATACCTTTCATCGGCCCTTCCCTGGCTGAGATTAGAGGGTTCTGCACGCGGGTACGCGCTCGCGAGCCCGCCGAGCCTCGTCTGGAATGAAAGACATGCTAAAAGCGGCCCAATGAAATCAAACAGTTCAAGTGCAAACATGCACATTAAATGCAGACGCCGAAAGAGCTCGGCCTATCAAGCCAACTGCAACTCATCCCAGAGCTCCGGACGTCAAGCCGGCTTCGCCTTAACCCCGCTGTTACTGCCAGGTCAAGGAATAACACCCCCGAATACGAAAAGGTATATAAATACCATGTTGTGAGGTGAACTGTCATACTTTAATGTCAATTAAAGCAGCCGCATGTGGTGCAGCCTACACCCGGAGTCCCTCAGCCCAACTTCTCCGTGGCCCTCTCTCTCAGTATTTATAGGATTGTAATTTGACAGGTCCATGGTTAAAGGCCTGCCAGGCATGGACCCTCACGGTGGCCATGGAGCAGGTTGGGAGCTGCACTGGATGCAAATTTTCAGTGCGATCTAGTGCTGGAATCAGTTATAATGTTCAATTGGAAAAATGGCAAGTAGCATTTCTGTGTTCAGTCCGTTTTAACATCATTTTTATTACATTTTGATCTTCAATTTACACCGATCACACAATACCCCGTATCTGGCAGAGGAAGGCTAGCAGGACAGCTCAACTCGCTTGGAGGAGAATTTGGCACTGGCTGGAACTGCTGTCTGAGTAATGGGGGAGAGGGAGGGCCATCGTACCCACCCAAAGAGAGCAAGAGAGCAAGGCCAATTACTCTGTGTTGGCTGTGGCAACACAAGAGCTAGAACTCGCAATCCTGGTCTCCCTGTGACAGGGCCAATACTCAAGACAGATGCACCACCCAGTAGTCCCTATTTATTTCTATAAGCATAAATGGTTTACAGATTGTACTAATAATTCATTCAGTTATAGGAGAGCAGCTGATATTTGTGATACTTGCTGTTATTTCCACCCAAATGGTTCATTTTATTGGGTTTTTGCATAGTTTTCATTTTTAGCTCTCACCCTTTCGACATGTGAGGATACTGATCTGTAAAGTCCATTCAAATATACACTACCAGAGACACACTGTGTTTCTACATCGTCAAAATACACTCAGTATTATTGGCAAACAAGCACATTTACAGTATGTTCATCAATTACGTACCTTTATTACCCAGAAAGAGTCATGTTTTTATTCATCGCTGCCTACCTATAAAAAACGTATATAAAAAAAAATATTCTCCGCTTATTTTTTGCTTTTTTCATGCCAATATGTTTTTTTTTTTTAACTCATTTTAGTTCTTCTGGCTCCCCGTGCATGGCCTTAGGGCTCTCTTTTACTCTCTGTCTCTCTCTCTCTCTCTCTCTCTCTCTGTCTCTCTCGTTCGTGACTTTTCCGGAGCGCGCGTCTCTCTCTCTCTCTCTCTCTCTCTCTCTCTGTACCTCTCTCTCTGGCTCTCTCGTTCTGGAGCACACGGATCGTCTCTCTCTCACTCTCTCTCTCTCTCTCTCTCTCTCTCTAATTTGTGACTTTTCCGTATTTAAACCTCTTTATAGTTTAAAGTTGATAGTTGTTCACTCCAGATCTTTCTAACGCTTGTTAATCAAGAACAAAAATCTGCAGTCCATGAAATAAATGGATACGTGGTAAAAACCTGTGGATATTAACTACATTATATTGTACCCATGCACTGGATTTGATAGTGTGATAGTGTGTTAATAGCTAAACGTATTTGTTTCTTGAGTGTTTCTGGTGCAGATGATTTTATGTACACAGTAACTTTGGCCGTGAAATCAATTCATTGCAATTTCCTTTGAGTGCTAACCATCCGAGATATCTAACCAGGCCACAGTCCTAATGGAAAAGATCTCGCCAGTGCACCCTGGCAGCCTTCTGTCTCTTTTAATATGGAATGACATATAAACCGAAGACTAAAAGCCACATAATGTTCCTAAAAATGTGAAATCTGGTTAAAATGCATCACAATCGCATGAATAGCAATATTTTTACTTTTTTTTATTTCTCTGTCAGAGGGAGCTTTACCCTTTACAAGACGCGTTTGACGCGTTTCACTGAAGGGTGGGACTCCCCTTTAACAGCCGTCGTGTAAAGTGTTACAAGTTTCCCCATTCATTTTTCAATGAGTCTCCTCCTTCTGTATAAAGTCTCTGGGTGGGTTACCTGAACCAACTGTGAGGCTTTTTCACAAACAGCACTATTCATAATGTACCGCACACCGGATTTCTCTTACGAGGCCCATTTTTGGTGTAGCCTTAAATGTTTATCAGTGTGTTTATTGTGTGTGCAAACAGGCTAAACAGACTGAGAACAAGCCGGATTATATTCCTTTATTCCTGATGCTGATGATGAACTAACTGTCCATTAGCACTTGGACAAAGCCAACATCCCAACCCAGATATGATGAAGAAAACTATGGGTTTGTCCGTACTGGACCCAGCAGTAGTGACCCATATTGGCTTATAGGTAATCTAGAGATTTTTAAAGGGTAGAACATCATACACGCCTTCACACACACCATCATACACGCCTTCACACACACCATCATACACACCTTCACACACACCATCATACATCTACACACCTTCACACACACCTTCACACACACCATCATACATCTACACACCTTCACACACACCATCATACACACCTTCACACACACCATCA
>JBBPDE010000026.1:186853-198544 GCA_037974605.1 Nannopetersius ansorgii | reverse complement strand
ACACACACACACACACACACACACACACACACACACACACACACACACACACACACACACACACACACAGTCAGCTCTTAAACATCTTTTAACAATGAACATAGCATGTAAAAAAGAGAGCTGGAACAAATATTTGACAAATGATTGATAATGTCCACATTTTTTGATCGTCCAACATGTTTTCAATGCGACACCCACCTAAGAGAGAGCCAGTGACCCATGGCTTAACCTGAAGTGGGCAGCACTTCACCTATAGGGTGGTGTCAAAAGCAAAAGTACAGCTGTGGCTGAAATCATGATACTGATACTGATACTGCTTATCAATACTTATCTAAACTTTAATTGTTACTACTCTACATAATATGTTGCAAAAATTATTTTATTACTTTTTGGAGAAATAACAAGCTAAACTGTGTCCTGAGTTTTCTGTTTGGACCAATTGCTTCAAATGTTCTGTTCAACAAACGTGAAGTAACTGATTCAATCCAGCATTAACCATTTGAAAATATCAGCAATGTTAGAATACATTTACACATAAAAAGCTTCACCATTTGGTCAGGAGTTACTCCATACACCAGTCAAGAACCAGTGACAGCCTAGTACCAGGTCTCAGTATCAATTTATTTCCGCAACAACACACAGAAATTTAAAGCGAAGGCCGGAACAGTAACAAATGATGAGGTGTTACAAATAATAATTGACAAACTATTTACACAAAAAGGGACAAGATGCAGAGAAGCATTGAGGTGGAGAAACAAACGCGGAGCAAAACACACAGCAGACACATAAACAGACTTCAAGACACTAAATCTCAGGTCAGTTAAAAGACAGGTGTCACTGTTTGTTGTGGTTTAATTAAAAATAATCAGCTTCCAAATGCAGATACGCATTTAGCCGTCCTTCACTATAAATGGCTTTACGTCCTTCCTGGTGTTTCAGCTGTAAGACGCCAGGCACTGAATCAGAAGATTGCGAATTCGAATTCATGGCATGAGCAGATTTTTTTGCTATAAAACCAGTGTCTTCAAACATCATACTTTGCATTTTCTCACAGAAATGCATCTAGTTTTTATTATACATGAGCAGCGTTGCAAAAGGAAAGCTACGACAGTTTGCAGTGTCAAGAGGGAGCCCTGCTCTTCTTCAGAAGAGAAACGCGGTGCTATCTGAGATGCGCACTAAGACGTTTGTGGCAGGCGGATGAGGCGGTGGAGAGGACACTGGGGGAGCTGTCCTCCTCCCCAGTCTCTTTACTTCTCCATTACTACACTCAAGACATGACTTATAGAATCCCCCCCCCCAGCACGCCCCAACCCCACCCCCGACAAAAGACGATGCGGCAAACCTGTGCGTTAGGTGGCTAAACGGCGAGCAAGATACAGTGCGGGAGAGAAAATATCTGGTAATTGATTAGAGGCGCAGGGACGGAGGCTTCATTTGGGAAAATGCTGTGGGCTTGAGAATCCACATCTCGCTGCCTCTCCTTATTTGGTGGAGAATGGAAGCTCATGAGCAATTGATACACTCCGTTAGCTCTTATCATTGCGAGCGTGATCGGATGTAGCCCTATAGCCTTAGGGGTGTTTTATACAGTTTAACACTAGAACATAAAAAAGGTAATGTTCTCGAGATTAAATGGCCGAGGCTCCAAATGTTGCTGATATATGGTAGGGGGATGGGGAGGGGTAAAAAGGGGAGGGGGGGGGGGTGACTGTGTAGTCATTTTCTAATCTAAGTCTGCCAGTTATGCCCACTGCGTTGAGCAGGAGCGCAATAAAGCTGGCTACGGGAAATGCCTGGCTGTTTATTGAGTGCCATCTGGTGCATCAAAACAGCGGAGTAAATTAAGTAAAGAGTGAAGGGGTTTCGTTTCAGCACAAACTGCTGGGATTTCACCTTAATCTCTAGATGCGAAGAAGAAAACAGCTCCGTTTTCTGTTGCAGGGTTTGTTTGGAAAGAAATTAGTGACTGTTTCTCATTTTCACCACCTTTACTGTTATTGCTGTTGTCTGAACGGTTATAGGACTGGATGCTCTGTTGTATTTCATTCGTTTTTGGTCAGGTTTTAACCATTTTCTGGCCAGAAATGTATTAAAATTAAAAGTATATACACATGCATTCAGTTATTTATTGTCCTACCCCAGTGCTCATAGGGCAAACGCACACATGTGGCATGACAAAGGGTGAAAAATGTATGATTAACCCTAGAGATACTTGAAAAAAAATCGATATTTTCACATTAATTTCTTTTTTAAACATTCATTCCTTCTCCTGTAAAGAGAATCAAGAATGACCATCTACTGAAAGATTTCTTTAGTGAACCAATTTTGTCTTTCTATGGCATCACTCCAAAGAGCCTTTTATAGTTAAGCGTATTTTATAGCACTTTCTGTTGGCCAGCTTTTCCCATATTCATGTAAATGGCCTTTGCGGAATCTTAACTAGAACATCAGCACATTTGCCGTTTGATTTCGTCAGTTAAACAAATCTAGAGCATGATTTTTATGGCTTTTTTTTTTAAAAACATAACAGCCACAGTGGGTGTTAGAGTCCTGTAAGTCTGTTAAATCTGAACTTCTATTTATTCATGCTCTGAAGGGATTTGCTGCTTGTTCCCTGCCTGTTAGAGAATTACCTCTCGCAAAAAGCAACGACAGACCCGTCAGAAACCCACGAGTTCAGTAATGGCAGATGAAGAGCGCGCTCTGCTTGTTATAATGTCCGTATTATTGCTTCTGAAAGTGTCAGAATAGGGGGTGCAGAAGACAGAGAAGCACGCTAGAGAGCCATCAATCAAAAGAAACAAATGCCCATGCACTCAGACAGCTCCGGCAAAAACTACAAATAGTAGCACACTACTGGTACGCAGTACTAACTGCTATATGTATGTGGCTTCAAATGTGCCTGGAGAAACCGCAGCCTATGTGCTGCATCTATATGGCAGTAGGAACCTGCAGACGATATTGTATGAAAAAGGTTTTTCCTGAGATCCACTCAGATCCTCATTAGAATGCTTTGGACTGATCTTATTAGGTAAAAAATGTAAAAAATGTCCCAGCAGTTGTCAGTTTGTATAATGCATACTTTCAATTCTCTTCTTGCTCTCTCTTATGGTAGCAAACTGTTGGACACCGTCATTAATATACATTTGTTTATTTACTTCCTTTTAACACAGATTGTTTCTGTTTAAAGGCTTCCTTTGCTTATCCACTCCCACTGACAAGAGAGTGTGATCACCAATAATATCATGTGTGGGATCAGGCAGAAGGCATGAGTTGAGGTTGAACGCTGTACATCTTCAGAGAAGTGATGTTATGGTCCATTATGAATCGAGTGTTCCTTGCTTTTGTGCAAAAAAGGTGTAGCCTTGAGGGTTAGATTTCCAAACGGACTGTAAAGCATTTCACAGTCCATTGTGTTTGCTGAACTGTATTCTGTCCACTCCAGTCTGGTTCCACCGACACAGGCATCAATCAGTCGCTTGATTCGGGGCGATGGCATTTGATGTAGAATTTGACGTTGGGCTGCTTCCACACTCTTCTTCAGCATCCCATCATACTGAAGCTGCATCTTAAATAGGTTTCAATTACATATATGAAATATAAGTTATTTGTAATAATAGAATAATAAACAGCTATCCAAAGCGTTTCCATCATGTAATAATTCAAACACGTACAAATAATAATGATTAAAATAGTATTTTATATATATCTTTTAGATTAAAGTAGAAAACACCACACTAATCACACCAGTCTCCAACACTGAAAATTAGATCATACTCGAGTCACTTTGATGACTTACCGATTAATTCATTCTTCCTG
Source organism: Nannopetersius ansorgii (assembly GCA_037974605.1). Taxonomy (NCBI): domain Eukaryota; kingdom Metazoa; phylum Chordata; class Actinopteri; order Characiformes; family Alestidae; genus Nannopetersius; species Nannopetersius ansorgii. The sequence continues at coordinate 194,722 of JBBPDE010000026.1, read as the reverse complement.
CGCTGTTAGTTATTATGAAATACAGCACAGGTAGAATGCTTCTCATTAGACTGTGGGATTAGAACCGTGTGACATATAATAGTAAGGACAGTTTAGTGTTGGTCTAATTTTTAAACCGATTCCTCAGTTAACTGTCAAAATAAATTAAGATTTATGAATCTAATCCACAGTTCTAGACCTATAGGGCCATATGCCACACCAGTGAGGGGTAAAGCGCCTCTCTTAGCCTATTAGAAAGGCTGCAGTTCCACTGTACTACAGGGGTTTGAATTAATCTGCTTTAATGGATGATCACTGTATGCTAATAGCTATCAGAAGGTGCTTTGGTAGGAAGTGTCCCCTCTCATTTGGGTAGAAGGCGTTACAGAGTGGATTATAGGGTTAAGATTGTTGTATTTGGCTTGTATGAGCACGCACCTTGCGTGTAAAAATGCATGAGGCCAAAAAAATCAACCGCGATTCTGGTTGGAATAATGTGTGTCAATCATGCTGCTCCGCATGTATCTTTACATCCCACATGTAACTTCTTATTCATGCGCACTCATTATGCCGTGTTCACAGGCATCACCAAAGAATGGCAGGTTGTTGGTATCAGCATAGTTTCCCGACCACGGTAACTCAACTGTAAGGCTGCAGTGACAGCCTGTCTTATATTTTATGTGAGTAATATGAGTAATACATCACAATGTGTGCAGCCCACTTATAACAAAGTCATGGAGGATTAAAATGGAGTTTCTGCAAGCTTATTCTTAGATGGAAACGGGGATGTCCCTCGGCGGAATCTGTACGGCTTCAAGCAACATTTCACCCGCGTTGTCACTTGCCTACCGCCTACTATTGGAAAATTTTCTGCAGAATGTCTTGATCTAAGTGTGATAGTCACAGTGAGGGGCAGATGTACATATGAGTGCAGGAGCAATGATATGTGTGCCATGATGGGACTGCAGTATGCGCTCACAATGCCCCTGCATTGACTAGAACTACAGCTTTCTGTGCAAACAGCTTGGTACAGAGGAAGGGTTTTAAAAAACGTTTAGATGATGAAGTAATCAAAGAATAAACGAAAAACGAAAAGTTCAATGACGAAGAGATAGCGGTGTTGATAAATGTAGTTCTTCCTTACTAAAATATTCTCCATGGCGATTCCACTTTTGTAATTCCATATTCCATGTTCTATCAGTGTTTGCGGCCATTTGAGATCGTTATGAGATATTAAATGCAAATTTAACCTGCTTTTAAAAGGAGAAGCATCACAATAAAACCACCCAATTTGGTAAATCAAGTGCTGATGTAATGTGTAAGGGCTCCATTCTCTTTCCTGTGCAATCCTGCCCTCTTTTGCTTTAATCTGTGCTACCTCCAAGGTTTGCAAAGCATCGCTGCATGTTCTTAAATTGTCATAAATGCAACATCTCTGGACAGCTCAGCATGCTTGGAGGAGAAGAGTAACCAACAATTCTGCTGTATTAGCTATTGGAAAGCACTGGACTAAGTGATGGGGAATATGGAGGAGAAAGCAGGGCCCATAAGATGGTTCTATATAGTCTCTAAATTATTCTTGGAATAACTGGGGTGCTAACCTTTTTAGTGCTATATGCCCTCTTTAAAGAACCATTTTCAAAATGTAAAGAACTCTTTAGAACCAATAACCACCTATACATATGACTGCGCCAACTCAAAGAATCATTTGAACAAGAGTTTGCTACTGGAGATCCTGTGTTGCACTGAGTGCATTGTTTTGAATGTTTCCTGAGTAATAGTCAAGACAGAAGAAAACAATAGGGTTTTCATGACTTTCAGCGTTTGCTGGCCAAACCCCAGAGTCCGAGCGTCAGCCCACTCCCTGACTGATGCCAAAAGTATTGGTTTAAATTGGGCCCATATGTCTGGCACTATCGGAACAACGGTCTGTCATTACCCGAGTGAAAACACCTCGTAAACACAAGACCTCTACCCATACACACACCTCGCGCGGCGAGCTGGCATGCTGGAGAGCGGCGCTCAGCTCATCTGCTCAAAAAACTGCCAGGGAGCAACACTTAAATCAGCCGGGCCACAGGGACCGCTCGGGCCCGGCTCGTGAATGGAGCACCGAGGCCTGGATTCACGATTTGTCATTCTGCGCTACGCAGACGGACGGCGCGACCCGCTCCAATCCGAGCCGCAAAGGTCGTCCGCGTTCGGCTGGTGACATATCACTCAACCTTTCCAGCCGACAAACAGCCCCTGCGTCCCGCGCCGACGTGCAAATTGCGCCCACCCTGAATTATTCAAAAACGAACATTTACATAATGTTCGCTCGTAAACTAGACGGGAACATCAATGAATTTGCTGCATGGTTGACTATTGCTCAAATACCCGGGCAGGAAATAAAGCACAGATTAATTGAATCGGAGAAAGATTGGAGGATATTTTTCATTTGTCATGTTGATAGAATAATTAGGAGTCTAATCTTCAAAGGAAGCAAATGTTATGGGATAGAGAGATAAAAAAAAGAAACACCCAACAAAAAACAAACGGTGCATTCATTATCAATGAATGATAACACCGCGCCGTTTTGTTTTTCTTTTAGAAAGGGCTCTGAGATCAAACGAGACTTTCATTTCTTTTGGTGCACGGGCCCCGGATCAATATTACGCTGGTCATTAGCGCAAGGAATTCATTCGTGTGATTCCTGGGACAAAACACGGGAGTTTTTCCATGAACAACTCCAAAAACAAACAAAAGGAAGGTGACCGAGCTTCGTAAACTCAATAGAACGACGTACTGTATAAGAAGATGGTAAACAAGTGCCTATTACTGAAAATAGGTGCAAGACATCACAGGCTAATCATTAAAGGACTTTGAGTGCTCTGCTGAACGGCGACGGCGGCGGTCCGGCACCTGTGCTAAATTCTCCGCATGCCTACTTCAATTTAACATCGCCGGGCTCAACAAAGGTTGCTGCGGAGGCAAAAAAATGATTGCTTATTGAAATTTTTCTTGTGGAAAATTCAACAGCCTGCCGTAAATTTGTTCCTTTCACTCCCAATGGCTCCTTCTCCTTCTGTCTAAAAAAAAATAAATAAAAAAGGGAGAGAGAGAGAGAGAGAGAGAGAGAGAGAGAGAGAGAGAGAGAGAGAGAGAGAACGAGACAGACAGAGAGAGAGTGGAAAAAACTGTGCAGGCAGCAGTTTTCCTTGAAGTGCGGGCTGAAGACATCAATTCTACCTGGAGCCGGTTACGACGAACATTGATTTAATCTTAGTGTTTTTGAAGAAGTGTGGAGGTCAAAGTTATTCTGAATCTTAGCCGTGCAATGTGAAAGCTATAACAAGGGAATGCAATAGAACGTCCTGTGGAGTGTATCAATACGGTGCATGGCTGATTTGCGCTTTCAAAATCTATTTGACTGAACTGCACTGAATTTTATTTCTGAAGATCCTAAGCCAATCAGCACTGCCATTAAAACCAAGTCCCTGATATTGAACAGTGCTGCTGAAACCCAACAAGGAATAGACGTCACAAGATCTCTGGAGGTGCTGTAGTGTCTGGCACCAAGATCTTAGCAGATCTTTTACACTGCATGCCGAGGATCAGACTAGCTTGTCCAGCACATCCCACAGATGCTCCATTCGATTGCAAAGCCAAGTCCGCACCTCAAAGTCTTTGTATTGTTCCATTTATGGCATTTATCAGACGCTGTTCTCCAAAGCAACTTCCATTCCCTGGAGCCACTTGGGGTCTAACTCAGGGTCTAACTCAGGAACCCAATGGTGGTGCTGAAGGTAGGATTTGAACCCATGACCTATTGGTCCAGAGGTAAGTATCCTACCCACCAGGCCACCACCACCATCCCACCATCAAACCATGCCTGAACTTTGTTTGCAGAGTGGCAGTGTGTTCTATCTGTTAGAGATTATCATTGTCATAAAGGTCTGCAGTAGTGTTTAGATCAGGGGTACGTGTCAAAGTAGCATCCACAAAAATGCAGGATCTAAGGTTTCCCAACAGTGCGTGGAGCAGAGATGCACCAGGAGGCACTATGGGAAGAAGTTGAGCCAGTGGAGGAGGTGGGATGCCTGGCCAACACAAAGCAGATACACCTGACTGCCATTACAATGCAAAATAAAACACGGTTCATCCTCTTTCATATCTCTGTGGTCCAGTTCTGATGCTTATATACCCATTCTAGGTGCTTTCGGCAGTGGACAGGGGTCAGCATGAGAACCTTCTATCAGAGCCAGCATGAACTTTTTTAGCAGTTTGTGCTACAGAAGCTCCATGCCTTCTCTACCCATACATGCCAGAGAGCCTTGGGCGTCCATTACTATTTCACTGGTTCACCAATTTCCCTTCTTTGGTGCAGTTTTGGTAGGTACTAACCACTGCTTACTGGCAAGAACTGCTGTTTTGGGGAAGTTCTCTAACTTTGGATCTTCTCAAAGTGGCTCAGATCCTTCCACTTGCCCAAATAAAGGCCTAATATAGGCCATCCCACCCTTCGACAGGCATCACTGTAACAGGATAATCAGTGCTATTCACTTCACCTGGCTGTGGTTTTAATGTTGTCGCTGATTGGTGTATTCGCTCCCATATAAAGTGTTTTGTAGACCTGGCTTCCATTGCAGCTCTGCATATTTGCTTGTGTTTGAGTAGCGCGCACCCACTTTCTGTTCACTCGAAACACTGGATGACAATTACATTTTTACATTCATAGACAATCGCAGCCTCTATAATGTATAAGTGGTCTAGCTTGCAGTTTCATCAGTCTCTCGAGGAGCGCGAGTGTTAGTTCCAGAGGCATTCACAGCCGAAGATGCTGAGAATCTACACTACACAGACGAAACATACATGAATGAACAAACACTTATAGGGCGATTTTTCAATCTTCTTGCATTATTCAGTCGCAGAGATGTAAACAGAGTCGTTCAGAATGGCTATAGTGTGAAAAAGGCTCATTGTAACGTACTGAGTTTCTTTACAGTGGTGGTGAATGGACCCAGGGGTCATCATGCCTACAGTTGACCATCCAAAACGACCCGACTTGATGAAAATAGTAAAATAGTGAAAAATACAAGTACATTGTTGCTAGGAATATATTTTTAAAAATCATTCTAGGCCAAATTTATGAAAATTCTTATAAAACTATGTCTCAGCTTTCCGTGAGGGAGTTTTTCGAGGCATTTATTAACTCCGGACGTTTGGTTCCTACAATTCCTGCCTTGGAATTTCACATCAGAGCACTCTGAATGATTTTGCTTCAGTCAAAGCATTGTTGCTATGCGGGTGTTTTTGAACAATAGCTGTTTTCTTTGAGAATTTAGCTGGAAAGTAGCTGGAATTCCATTTGAACAGCTTTTGCGCACCCAGTCAGACTGAAATGCAAAGCAGAAGTGATTTGTTTTTTGTTGATATCTGATTCGAGCCAAATTTACTTTATTAATCACGCCGGCATGATGTCATTTCTGTGCCGGCCCGAAAAGCGGTGAAATACTGTCGATCTGGACGGCCTCCAGCTTTGCAGTCAGCACATCGGCTTGGATTTATAAATGATGAATCAATAATTTTAACATTTTTACTATTCTAGCGTATTCTGCTGGCCGTGGTCCAGATGTGAGCGATAACGGCGCAATGTTGCTGTTCTGGCTGCTGCAAACTGTGAGCTATAAATGTAATATGGAGCAATACTAGTCCCCTATAGCTCCGCTGTGGTGCTACTGAAATCGTCGCAAGCAAAAGGGAACGCTTGGATGGCTGCCTGCTCCCAAAAAAGATGGAGAAAAAGGAAACGCACACACACACACACACACACACACGCACACACACACACCGACTTGAAAAGCTGGTATTCTTCAATAATGTATCCTTTTAATAATCTCCTGTCTAACCACAACAACTAGAGCATCTATAACGAGTTCACTTCAAGGGGAATAAGCTTATATAAGGAATGAAGGAAAGCAGAGAGAGAGAGAGAGAGAGAGAGAGAGAGAGAGAGAGAGAGAGGAAAGAAAAGAGAGGGGGAAGGGAGAAGTCAGCCAAAAAAAGATTTCACTGCTTCAGCATAATTGCTGATCTCCACGATACTGTGATGAAGAAAATGGCATTCCCAAATGACCAGTGTAAGTGCAAAAATAAGGGAGAAAAAACTAATTAACTGCAAGCCGTTCGGCAGGAGGCGGCCAGCGTGGCTGCCTGCTGCCCCCTGCTGGCCGCCAAGCAGCGAGACCCCCAGTGTGAAATGGGTCACATGCCTTCATCTCGCTCCACAGAGCACGGAGATTCACCACTGCGTGTGCTTTTAGCTGCAAATTAGGTTGATCATTCTGTAGCAGTGCCTGCAGCACCCTCGTTTTAAATGTTTCCATACCTGAACTGAGCGGCCTGCTAAAGAACGGAGTGCGTTTGGACACATGCTTTAAGCTGCCACCCCACGAAATCCCCATATTTGATCGATTCCAGCCGTGAAATCTCTTCACGGGTCCATTCAGGACAAACAAACCATCATATCAAGCATCGACTGTAAGGTCTGACCATTGCCTTCACCTTCTCTTTACAGCAGGTGAAATTCCCGGCCTGTGCAGAGGGGATCTGAGGTCGTGTGATTTAACCATTCCGATCACACACCTTTGAGCTGTGCAGATGCACCTTTCACACCTTCGCAAGTCTGGTGTGGAGAAATGTGGCTGTTGGATGCCACGACATGCATGGAGAGCGAGGGATCACACTGCTGGGCTGGCACGAAAGAGTCAACCCCGGCGAGAACCAATGGATTAAATGTGTGTTGGGTGGCTGGAGAGAAATGCATCTTTGCTTTATCTGGTTTTGATTCAGGCCCGCTTTGGGTAGGTCTTCAGCCTAGGTGGGCAGTACTTTCTGATTATCATTTATATTGTCCTGTCGGGGAACACCGTGTGCTTTTCTTGAATGTATAGCTGTGACTGGCGAGCTCGTCATTCCTGAATCCCGAACAGTGCATAAAACTGGTTAAAGTATAAAGTTTAATGACAAGCTTAGTTCAGGCAGGTTTTCTGCTGCAGTGTTTAGACTAGTGTCCATCGGGTGCTCAATAGGTGGCAGAGGGGTGGGAACAGTTGGGTTACGGGGCGTCCGGGGCCATGGGATGGGTATAGAAAGGGAGGGTTGATGGTTATCCAAAATTTTTGTCATCCGGGAAGAGCGAAATGAAACCAGACAAACGTTTTTTTGGAAATATGGGGCTTGACAAAAAGGGCAATATGGAGAATAGGGAAGGCAAAGTTTCCCTTTGCATGTTCCTGGTGACTAGGCATAAAATGTGAGATGAAAGGTTAGCAGTCCATGTTACTAATGCTGTTCTTGCACTTTAACTGAAAAATAACACCACCAGGTTATCATTGCAAATAAATGTAGCAAGTGAAACTAGCTGTACATGTGAATATGTGACGGATATTTCTGTGTATCCATGCATCGTTCAAAAACCACAGCATGATACAAAACTCACAATTTATCCACAGATACGGGCAAATATTTGAATGATAATAACCTGGTTGAAGGTCAACAAATGAACTGAAATACCTAAAGTGTGTAACTACTGTTACTATGAGTCCTACTAATGCTATTAACTTTTTACAACCGGTCCAAAAACTGAAACTGAAAGTATTTGCAACACTGAAACATTATTTAACTTTTAAACTGCTTTAATGATTTTCTGTTCTGATTTTCAGATAAAGCAGTGTTAAAGTATTCCAAGGAGATCAGATTTCATTTCATTTACAGCATTTATCAGACGCTTTTATCCAAAGCGACTTCCATTCTCTACATACAGGGGGTGGTTTCTCCCTGGAGCAACTTGGGGTTAAGGGTCTTGCTCAGGGACCCAGTGGTGGTGCTGAAGGTAGGATTCGAACC
>JBBPDE010000026.1:115490-126015 GCA_037974605.1 Nannopetersius ansorgii | reverse complement strand
TCTCTCTCTCTCTCTCTCTCTTTCTCTCTCTCTCTCTCTCTCTCTCTCTCTCTCTCTCTCTCTCTCTTTCAACGCTTTAGTGTTTAGACAGGTGCTGATCGGAGGGGAAAAACAAATTAGTTTTAGCCCAGAGAATAAAAGGCTGACCACTATTATATCTGAACGCCTGTTGTGACTGTTGTGGTGCTGCAGTTGCCCCTGTGGAAGTTGAAGGGTCTGCGATGCCGCCAGAACTCTCCATTATTTATTCTGTCCAGGCATCACTGCCGCTTGGTATATAGTCTTATCTCACAGCGGTTTGCTTATTTACTCCCACATACTATGCATACAAATTGGGACTTCTCAGCCAAGACCACTGGAGCAACTGCCCTCCGCATAGCAAACAAACATATCAGACGAGCTCTCATACCCCCTAGAGTTGTAATAACGCTAAGGAATGCCACTGTGGCCACTGGAGACACAGAGTCTGTGATGCTGGGGGCTGATAGTCACAATCCACATTAATCCTCACTTCTCTGCCGAGCAGATGTGTTTACCAACGAGGTCCTTTGCATGCAAGCAATTAAAAAGAGATGCCTCGGAATTTGCTCGGACTCCTCCATCTCAGTTATGCTGACGATCCCGAGAGGGCAGGATGAACTGTGTCAGCTATAAATTAGATTTGGTCAAAGCATGTACTGTAGCTGCCATCATTTAGGCTCCTGAGTGTGCATGAATGTGGTGAAAGATGCAGTGTCCTGCTACTCTTTTTCAATAGCCACATGATTCCTAGAAGAGGCTGCCACAAGAGAAGCATCACATTCGTTCAGCTGCACCTCCAGCTAGGCCAATCAGGGTCACTTCCGAACAAGGGGCCAGTGTAGCGATTGGTGTTTACAGCACTTTCGTTCACTTTGGATGCCCCTCGTAGGCTTGGCAGGGATGTCTCGGGTCGCATGGCTTTCATTTATGTGAGTGTTTGTGGTTTCATGCCTTTGATATTCGACCTCAAATGAGGTTCTATGGAAGCTGTAGGGTTCAAGGTTACTTTGTTGTCATCAGCAGCTGTGTGTATGTGCATAGCGTGACGAGATGTTTCTCTATAGGCCATAGTACAACACATAGCAACTTTCAACAGAGTTACGGCAGAACAAATACAAGCAATATGATAAGCAGACAGCGCAACAGTGAAACAGTATCAGGGGCAGCTGGTAGCCCAGTGGTTAGGGCATTCGTTATGCATTCAGGAGGTTGTGGGTTCGAATCCCCAGTAACTGTGAGGTACCCTTGTGCAAGATACCATCCCCACACACTAGGGATGCACCGATTGCAATTTTCTTGGCCGATTCTGATTACCGTTTTTTTTGTAAGTGTGATCGGCTGATACTGATTTTTCCGATACTGATTTTTTCCCCATATAACAGAAAATTAGAGCTACTGCATGCAGTCAACGATAACGACACAAAAAATGGGTTTCAACTTTTTTAATGTAAAGTGGTAGTTACTTTCCCTGTTTACTGGTTACTTTTATAATAGTGACATGTGATAGTGGCAGCTCTACAGCAAATACAAATAAAAATCAAATTTTCTTTAATATAAAGATTTTTTTTCATAACAACATTTCTTTACAAATTTAAATAAATAAAATGTGATGCATAAAGAAATAAATAAACCCCCCCAAAAAAGGTCGCTTTGAAATTGGCAATACGTGTGAGTGATCGGCTGATCACCAATCAGGCCAAAAAGCGTCCGTTTCCGATCACTGGCCGATCAATCGGTGCATCCCTACCACACACTGCTCCCTGGGCACTGTGTTCCTGGCTGCCTGCTGCTTCGCTTGGTGAATGGGTCAAATGCAGAGGAAGAATTTCATGCTGTTCACACTGTGTGGTGTGTTCACGCATGGCAGATTGATTACTTCACGTTCCCTATAATGTGAATGGGATGTAAACCTTCCTGAGTGTCTAGTATTGCAACCTAAGTATCATATTGCAGAGTGCAGGCAGTTACAGCATTGAACAAAAGACAAGGAATCACAAAAACAAACCAATAAATAAGCAAGCTGCTCTGATCTGAGGACAGTCACGACTGTGTGGACACTGAATGTGGAAATGTGTTGAAAGTAGCAGCAGAGCTAAATCGTGCCTGAGATTACGCCTCCCCCCTCCTGCTGTGGCCTGTAATCTAAGGAGACCACTAAGGCCAGAAAGATAGTAGACCATGTTTTCAGTGGCTGCAGCTTCGCGCTTTTTAGTCGTGCCAAATGCGAAACGTCTGAAAACATGAAAAACAAAGCCTTTCTGTAGACTTCGGCTATGTGTTTTTTTTTTTCAATCCAGCTCACACATTCCTCGCGACTAAAGCACTGGTGCAAGGCGAAAGATCTGGTAGACGGAGGGGCCCCAGCCCGGCTGGATCAGGGGGGGTTAAATGGCACGAAGGTGTGTTTGTGTGCGTGTCTGTGTGTGAGAAAGCGCATGTCTAGTTTATGACTGGGCTATTGCAGAGCTAATTACAGTAGCTTCTTTTCACCACCGTAGACTAGACAAGCTCCCTTCCCAATGCATCCTGGCCTGTGGTCTCTTCTGGGAGGGGGTGACTGAGGGGAAGAGGAGAGCAGATAAAAGCTGTTTGGACCGCTTTCGAAACTTGAAGTTTTGACGGCACTTACCTAGTTGTCTTACCCTGAATAAGATCTCAGAATAAAAAAATGGAAGTTGTCCTAATTCGACTCTGGCACTTATCTTCTGACCCTGTAGATCAATAAGATAACAGGCAACTTCAGAACTACCTTATCAATCCGTTCCAACAGCTAGAAGAGTTAACACGCAAGTCAGGTTACAAGACAGCCGTCAGGTTGTAAATGGATCTGCCATGTTGCCCCAATCAAAAAGCTCACAAGAATTTGGCAGCAAATCTTTGTGTATGGCTCAGACATGTTGCCGTACAATCGCCTGACACTTTGTCTTGCTCATGAGGCATGCACATGAAGTGACACCTGTTGAATGCACCCTCTTGTTCTTGGCTTTTTCTGCTTGCGTGCGGTTTCCTTTCACTGCATCAGCTGCACTTACATGTAAAACAACCGCTGATGCTTTTGGCACCATTATGATGGTGATATATGGGAGCAGAAGCAAAAGAAAGCATGATTCTAGGGGATTCTGAGTTTTTAAAAGTGTGAAAGTGTTTCTTAGCCCCTGGAGGCACAAGTCACAGGGCCTTGTTTGCATCACCGCAGAGCCGCAAAATAGCGGCTCGGAATTTGGCTTCCAGATGTGCTGGAGTAGAGGTGGTCTCCTGAGGTAGAGGGCTCGGCCGTGTGCCGAAGGGTCATCAGAGAATACCTGCGAGGAATGCGGAGGGGAGAGGAGAGAAAGCCTCCTCAGCAGGTCCAGGCATGCCCCTCTACGTCTTGAAGCACTGGTTCCCCTCACTGGTGCTGGAGTGCATTTATTGCATTTACATTCGTTTAGCAAAGGCCTAAGAGAAGTAAAAGAAAAAACAACATGAGAATTAAAGTGTGACCAGAGAATCTAAATGGGTTCAGGACTTCAGGAGATCCTGATGTAGTTAAATACAAACGTATTAGTGCATCCAGCAGCATAGGAAGGGTTTGTTGATCTTTTAATTAGATGTGTTAGAACAGGCCAAACAACAAAATATACAGCAAAAAGATTGGAAACAGCATCTTCAGAAGAAGCGCCAAGACCTTTCCACATGGGATCTTTAAACACTGAGAGTTCCACTTGTGTAAATGTTTTTCGGCGGGATGGTGCTCATTATGAACATTGCCTGCTCTTACAGCTTCTTTGGGGACTGTAGAAGTTTATAGCCAGATGGCTTCATGTTTTGCTCTTGCTTGGTTGCCTCTAGGGCCTCTCTTCTCTCCGCTTGGCCCAGGGCTATCGTTAGCCATGCATGGAACCCTTCCCTGTAAACCCTTCAACACCTCAAAGCAAGACCTGAAACAGCATGTGTCCTAATGCAATACCTGTGTGATCCCATAGCCATGTGAGTGCATGACAGACATGAGGGAAACTCTTTGATTCCCTCCATGTGCTGCCTCTCGTAAAAAGCTGTGCGTGACGCGTAAAAGCCTCCACGCATCGTACTTTGTTGTGTCAGCATGCCAACATGTTACAGCCTTTGCTGCAAAGCCTCATGTGTCAGAAATCGCTACAGACATCAGCTCCGTCCGTATGCCATCTGCGAAGTGGGGGGGGGGACCTGTTTTTGCTCACATGAAACTAAACCCAAAGCAACCAGATCTCACCCCCGAAGTCAAACAAGCTCGAGCAGTGCGCCGTGCCTCTTTGGGCTCTCGTTTCCAATTTGCAGGAAATCGAAAAAGACGTCTGATGTCTTTAACGAATGGAATGTCAACAGATTTATGCTACAGGAAGCCTGCCATCGACGCCCATTTCCCCACAATGCCACAGTGATTGAGGAGAGTACCCTCAGTTAGGCAGCCTAGACCCTTCCAGGGAGCAGGAGGGGAACAGGAACCTCATAGAGTTCCTTCTTTTATCAGATCCAGGGAGCATTGTGATGCTCTGTGTGCAAGCGGAGAGGATTAAGCCCCTGCAAAGTTGCGAGAAAGGAGAGCAGTGCGGAGCAGAGATGGAGCGCTTGGCTGCCAGCGTAATTATTTCCTGAGTGCTTGACAGGGTGCCAGTAATTACCTGATACCAGCCCCTCTTTATCTCAGTCAAAGGGGAGTGCAAGTTTACACTTGCATGTGCTGCTCAGAGAAGAGAGCTGTTAGGCTGTGTGCCACTCATACTCCACCCCCCGCCCCCCCTCCCTCGTCCTCTCTCTTTCTTTCTCTTTTCCTGAAGCAGCAGTTAGCCAACGTAGCATGCGCTCCTCCATCACTTTGAGTGACACTGCGCCATCACCTACGGTGCCTTTGCCTCTCCTGTATTGAATCAAAAGGCCCCCTAATGGTGCCCTTCTCATGACAGATTCCCTTCCACAGCCCCAAAGGGAATAACAGCATGTGTAGCTATCATGCACAGACAGACGTGTGTCTGCCACACAAAAGCAGATGGGATCTGATTAGTGCCTTAAACTCTCCCAGCTGTGTCGCTTGCGATGGGCGAGCTGAAACAAAGGGGCCATGGTCCAGTCACTGTACGGAGGGGAGGCTGTGAAATGCGATTTGATTTAGTGCTTGTAGACTCGGTGTCTCTAATTGGCAGCACACCCTACAGGGAGAAATGCGCTGCAGTTCCAGTGAGCAGCGATAAGAATCAGTGCAGCTACTCCAGATGGCATGATAGGTGTTTGCTGATAGTGGTACGTTTACATAGTGCAGGACCAGTGCACCTGAAAGACCAGAAAACGATCCAGCCGAGGCTTCCTCAGCTCCAGCAGCCAGCCATCGTGCTGATTTGGGTGTCGTGTTATCTGCGGTTCTTGCGTAAAACAGACAACAAGGAGACAGACGTTCTTGAAGGAATCGGCCTCTAGTGTGTTTCAGCTGTCTCTGCACATTGCACTGAAGCCCACGCGAAATATTTTGTGCTGCCACTTCTGCTCGCATCCAGCCACTGAGCTGTCAGGACAGTCCTATTGTCCTCCGGAGGAATTCTGGGTCACGGCGAAAGGCCGCTGTAATCCAAGCCCTCGGCTCCTGACACTGCATCTGTGAATCGGCTCTTTGTGCAGGAGGAAGAGCCGCTGCCTTTCTCTAAGGGAGAAGGTCGGAAAGCAGTGTTTGCAATGGGCTTTGTGTCCCAGGTTGCGGGAGCGGAGGGATTATACAGTGTCACCACAATTTACATGCTCCAGGTGCAGACTCCCAATTCAGACCCACAAGACGCCTCTTTACACTGACTGCTTGTACCTGACATGTCCTTTGCTGGTTGTTTCTTACTCGTAAGGTGCCTTTGAATTGTTTTCCATTTGATATGCTTCTTAAATCCTATACCATTTGCTTTGGCCCGTCAGTGTCCCAGTCAGGAAGGCTGTAAACATTGCCAGTGCAATCCCAGGATTAATGTAGAGCCGAACTGTACAGGGACAGTTTTTGGAAAACCTTTGATGTTAACAGTGACTCTGGTTTACAGCGAAACTGGGCAGGCAAGCACTTACAAGACAACCTGACCAGTGGAATGAAGCATATCTCTGCACGGTGATGTCATGACAGCCTCAAAGCGAGATCAAACAGACCCCATCGTAATTACTGACTGGCCTTTAACAATGTGTCTGTGGTCCAGGCTGCCTGTATACACAACTCAGGCCTTTCAAGCTTTTAGTGCATCTATAAAACTCACCTGGGAAGGGACTGTTATGTTTTATTGGTAATTGCTAGTGTACAAAAATATAGTCCTTAATAAAAATAACAATTTGGCAGATACTTTGGCAGATACTTGCCAAAGAATATCTTTAGAGTATTTATGACATTGTAACACTATTTTTTATCACTGATTTATTATTAGTTGCAGACACTAAGCAAATGCACACAATAAAAACTTTACTGGACTCGTTTGTTTAAACAAATACGAATGTGAGCATAAACTGTATTGTATATATTTTACAGCGCACTTAAATATTTTTTGGACAGATTTATGCCCTCATTACTGTAACTGTGCAGGTATTCACTTGTGCCTGTTTTTGTCTTCTGCAGCCCTGAAGAGATCCTTTGATATTGACGATGTCGATGAGATCCCTACGTTCTCCCCAGCCTCCTCAGTCACATCCCCAATCAGTCCAAGCTCCATCCTCAGCAAGGCCAATGAGGTGCGGAATGTGGGCAACCACATGTCGCCAACGTATCGCTCACGGATCACCCTGAGCTCCAGCCCCGCCCAGAGCCCTACCATGAAGAACAGAATGGTGTCCAGTCTGTCCTTCAATCGAGGGAGCATGGGAAAGCCCACTATCAACTCCAACACTGGTATCAACCGTGCTGCTTCCTTCCAGAACAAATTCAACCCCAATGGTTTTAATTCTTCTTCAGGGCCTGGCAGTGACAATGACAGTCTTCATAGTTCCTCCTCCAGTCTGGAATACCAGGCATCGTCCAAACTGAGCTCCTACACTAGCCCACCGCAAAGCCCGATGGGAGTGAGTGAGTATAAGGCCCAGCGCTTGGGAAGCCCAGCTTTGAAGAAATTCTCCTCCCATGGAAACATGTTCCACTCAGAGCTAGAGGGTCCACTGGTGATCCCCACAGAGCCCCTGGGCATCAGCCATGGATCCATGCCCTCACTGGACCTCCAGATGGCTGAAAGCGGAGGAATGAGACAAGTAGTGTCACCCAAGTCAAGGTTCCCTGGTGCCTCTGTTACCTGGAATGCACATCGTCTCCCAAACCACAGCACCACTGGGAAGGATTCCTCCATCAACCAACAGCCCCCTAAAACCAAGGAGCCTGCTCGACTCAACAAGTTCCCCCTTGATCTTGACAACCTTGTGGTCAAGCCCCAGAACCCACAGGGGCCTGTAGCTCCAAAGCCCCCTCCAAGATTTCACCCGGTGTCTACCAGTCCCACTGCATCTGCCAGCCCATCGGCTTCTGTCAGCAGTTTAGACAGCACAGATCTACCCATGGTTCACAATTATACCACAGAGAGGCGTGAACCAGTTACACCTCCAGGAGCAATGCCAGTTCCCAACATCAGCGAATCTCCTGTGCTTCTCTCTCCAGCCCAGACGCCCCGCTTTAACCTGGTCTCTCAGCCTCAGGTGGTCCAGTTTGCTCCAGCTACATCGCCTCCACCCATGCACGTCAACGTTGTCAGCAGTACTTCGCGCAGCGACTCTCCGGCCAAAGAAAGTGTGGGATCCATCCTTCAGAGAATTGCTTCTTTTTCCAGAGTGGACACCAAAGTGCCACTGCCCAGCCCAAGTCCCATCGCCCCCCTCAGCAATGGAATCAAGAAAGAGTCCCCGGCAGTACAACACAAAGAGCTCAAGAGATCAGAAGGTATGGTTAATATTTGTGCTTGATATGAGTAATGCTGTCGCAATGCCGTTACCCGTGAAAGAAAGTGACCAGAAACCGTTATGGAAATGGCTAACTGTTAATTCATAGCTAGCCATGCGCTAGTTATTCCAAGGAGCCGAGGACCACACACTCACAAATTAAGTTAAAAGGGATACGTCTTTTCATTTTTTCATGCTAGTTGTGCCATGTATTGATTTTTTCCATCTGCTAAGCATTTACTTAAGCTTCCCCCCTGTAAGAAATACCATTAGCCAAGTAAACAAATGTGTGCCGGTCTGGAGGCAGGCCTTCTAGCTGAAGTGCTGCTGTCACCACAGCTGTCTTTCCACATCTCTCCAGTTTACAGCAGGGAAGGAGAGAGAAAATAGGGTGAGGCAGGGAGGGAAAAAAACAAAAAAAGAGAGGAATTCCTGGCATATCAACAAATAGCTTAGTGTGAACGGTGATAACAGTGCGGGGAGGCCTGTCATCACTGCCTGTCCTGTAGAGGGATCCCTGGCGGCTGCTGCAGAGCAGAAATCCTGCCGGAGGCGATTGAGTCAGGCCTGTTTACAGCACAGCCTCTCAGGTGTGTTGCTCTGTGCTTTACTGCAACCCTGAACCAGCAGCCCAACGTCCCATTTCACCAAAGGGATCAGTGAAAAACAAAAAAAAGGGCCGCTGGAAGCCTCGACACCATGATTTAATGGCTTTGTGGCCTGATTGACAGAAATGTGTTATATGTTGGAGGCTGAGGCCACAGCCTGCAGGGACATCAAAGGAAGTGGACTGAAGCGCTGCGGTCTGTGGCATAGCGGCAGAGTGAGCAAAATTACAGCACCGCGTCCCTTGGGTCGAGACATCTGGGCCCTCAAAAAGCTGCTGATAAAAGCAAGATGCATGAACAAAGAGTTGCATAATGGAGCCCCAACATGATACGTAGGCTAGAAAAAGAGAATAAAAAAACAGAACATGCAAAGCTTGAGTTAATGAAAGTAAGGATTAAGGCTCGTCCAAGTTAGACAGGATGGCATGGGGGTTGAGGTTTGCTTTCCATGGGGTTTGTTTACAAACATCAAACAGCAGTTGGAGAACATTTGGGGTTGCGAAGCTGGCGGTGTGGGCCAACATGCGGTAATGTGCGTTGATTGGAGTTAAACGAAGCCGCCTATCTTGTGGCAGGTCGTAAAGGGACGGGATATGTGCGAGCAGTCAGGCCAGAGCCACACTGAAGAAATTACGCCTGATTTATATATATTATTTAGTTCAAGACATAACAAATTGAAATGCTGACATCGTTTGGAGGAGATAACAAATAGAGAGGCTAGAGGGATGGAAGCAACTCCCGACGCAGCCGGAAACATTTTCTCTCCCACAGCTTCTAGCTTGTGTTTTCCTTTCTCTTTTCACTTCACTCCCTCTTCTCTTCCTGGGGTCATGTAAAGGGAGGGACGGGGTGCCTTTTCCTGACATAAGAAAGAGCGGTGAAGTATGAGGGCCCCATGGGCGCCTGGCACTATGCTTGGTTGCAGACTGTCCATGTGCAGCTTGTCCTGCGGCACCAGCCTTGACTATCTCATGGGCTCAGCATAAACTGACCTCGAGGTGGGCTATTTTTTTTGTTTTGTTTTGTTTTACTTAGATATCCACATGGACCCCGAGCAGCTGGGTTGCAGGCGACCCCCACGCTGTCGTGTTTTCAACCGAACATAAACATGCCTTCCTTTGCGAGGGGTGATTTACAATTTCCAGCGGAAGTCGAAGGGCAGGGAGAAGAGGTGCTGCCTGGAGCCGAGCACCCCAGACTGGCCTCTGCTCTGCTGTGTTTGCCTTCTGGAGGCGCTGTTATGAATGGATGTGTTGATAATTTAAGTTGTTGTCATTTTTGCGCTCAGATCTGATTTTTCACGCCATTCGGGTGGAAGTGACCCATATCTGTTGTAGGTGAGAGCACACCTGCATCTGACAGAACCCACATGCTCTTGTTCTCTGCATGAATAACGTGAATGATCCAAATACATCAAGGAGAGTAAAGAGAATAGACATATTTGCAAGTCAGTAGAGTACTATTAAAATGGCCGCTACTCATTTGTATGCAAATATACAGTAACTATTGTCTTTACTAGGGCTGCACAATATATCGCAAATTTACCGTCATCGCGATATGCACAATATCCATATCGCCAAAGACTGACTGAACTGCGGTAAACAGTGTTTTTCCAAAAATCTTCACCCAGAGCCACAGAGAAGAGGGCAAAAACATCACTGGGGCAGTTTCTTCATGTTCTGTGCTGCTGTTATAGATTCTTCCTTTTGCTATTTTTTCTGGTTAAGAACGTAGTATAATTTAAATTATGGTTACCTTTATTTAAGATTAAAATTATTTTTAAAAAATCACAGTTTTTTCAACGATATTCAGTGGTTCAAATGTTTTATGGGAGGCATTAAATGCTCTGTTTAAGTCAATTCTTTAAAAAAATATTGAATGAAAAAATTGCATTTAAGTTTTTTTCTGCATAGACTAGTCAGCGTCTGGAGTCTCTGTTACCAGCAAATCCAAAGCAGAGAAACATTAACACTATAAAGGCTAAGTTTTTACTCACTTATCGCATG